>JAULKK010276989.1:0-14838 GCA_032355705.1 Rubia peregrina
ATTACGATGGAGTGTGGGTTTAGTTTTTTCCCTATCTTATTCTAGCTTCTCTTCATTCTTTTGGAGGAGGCAACTAATGTTGCTTAAAAGAGCGATATGCTCACTCTTGTATCAACTAAACTAAGCTCTTTGCTTTATCTTTTCTTTTCTGTTTTTTCTGTTTATTTTATGGGCTAGGGAAGGCCTAATATAATTTCCCCTAATTTTTTTAAAAAAAAGATGGAGTTGTGCTTATAAATAAAACTGACTTATTTTGAAAGCAGAGAGAAGCACATTTATGTTTTTCTCTCAAAAATAGTTTCTGCCTTTAAAATGAGCAGTTTTTTAATTGTTTAACAAACACTGAAAATGTGCTTAGATTATAAGCAAAGCAGCTTTGGTAAGAAGATATTTTGTGTATATCTTATACCTATAGATAGAATCACTTTCGATTTGTGATGTGCAGATGCTTATATATTGTACACATGCATCATCAATAAATCAATCGTTCATATTTTACATGGTATGAAAACCTAAATTTTCCAAAACCCTAAAATTTCAGCCATATTTTCTTCTTTCTTGCCGTCGCCTCCTCCACGCACTGCATCTGCCCGCTCTCCGCCTCCTCTGCTCACCATGCGCCGCCACTGAAGATTCTCCGATGGTGTCTTTGCCATGGAGCTCTACAATCAAGTTGATGTTGAAGATTTGGATGCTGGTGTTGAAGATTTGGGTGTCGATCTTGCCGATCAAACTGTTGCCGCAGGCACCGACGCTCTGAATCTCAACCTTGGAGCCGACGTCATCGTTCATAATGTCCCCGCTACCGGACAACCTTTTGCCTCCGTCCAGGGCCTTCCAGCCGGAGGTCTTCTGCCGCTGCTCCAAGCCGCCGTCGCCCAGGCACTCCGCCAATCCGCTGGCAATTCATCTCATGCCCTACTAGTGACTCATCCCTACTATGTGCATCTGTCAGATCATCCTAGTTTGCCAATTTCTCCAGTGATCTTGAAGGGTGATAATTATAATGATTGGAGTACCTCTTTGCTTAATGCGTTTTCTGCGAAACATAAGTTTGGCTTTCTTGATGGCTTTATTGTCAAGCCTTTAACTGCTGAATCATTTTATAATGACTGGAATATTGTGAAATATATGCTTGCTAGTTGGATTGTTCGAGCTCTTGATCCTTCCATTTGTTATGTTATTACTTATCGTGCGTCTACTAAGAAGTTTTGGGATGATCTTAAGCAGTGTTTTTCTGTTGAGAATGATCTGCCCATGTGTGAGATTCGTGCAACCATTTACACTTATCGTCAAAATGGTTAGTCAGTTTCTGCCTATTATGGAAGGTGCAAAAGGTTGTGGGATGAATTGTTTTCTTACTTGTTGCCTCAAACATGTGTTTGTCCTACTGATGCTATTGTCATTGAGGAGTGTGAGAACGAGGTGGTTAATCAGTTTCTCATTGGTCTCGATGATGGCTATTATATTCTCAGATCGCATATTTTGGCGCAAGATCCCTTGTCTGATATTGGTCGTGTTCACTCGTTTGCAATTCAGGAAGAGCATCACAAGACTGTCGTCAATGCCCATAAATCCACTCTGGACACCATATCCTTTGCTGCACGGCGATCGGTGCCATTATCTGCTCTGAAGCCATCCGTCGCCCTGGGAAATTTTCCAGCCACCGCAGTTGATCGGAAAAGCCTCTTATGTACTCATTGCAATCGCAAGGGCCACAACGTCACTACATGTTTATGTATCATTGGTTATCCCGACTAGTTTGTCAAGAACATACCTGCGGGACCGATTTGAGGGCTCAGAACCCGTGAACTCGTACCCCTGCTGTCGTGCCATTTGCCTGAGCCTACTCTGCTGCCGCCACACCTCCACCATTGGTCAACATCTCCCTCGTGCTTTCCGATGCTAATCGGACAGCTTTCGGTCCCACCTTGTCTAAGGAACAATGGAGTACGGTTCTTAACATGTTCTCTAAGATGAATATACTGATAATACGTCAAGTAAGCCTCATTTACCTTGGAATCTTATTACCGGAGCTTCATATCATATGTCCGATGCTAGGGATCTTCTACATGATCTTGAGCATGCTGATAATGTTGATGTCATTCTACCTAATGGATCTATCTCTACTGCCACTCAACACGAAAACTTATACTTTGGCAATATTATTGTTTCCCCTGTTTTGTTTATTCCAGAATTACGTTGTAACTTGTTGTCATTTTCCAAATTAACCGCTGCTTTAAAATGTCTGATATTTCTTGCCAAGAAATTGTGCATATTACAGGATATCAGCACGAGGATGGTGATCAGCAGGGTGAGGTTTATATGTTGCACAGATTGGGAGCTCTACCATCTTCGTCGGCATCCATCTTCACTGTCGTCGTTGTGTCTTCATTTGATTTATGGCATCAACGCTTGAGGCATCCCTCATCTTTGGTGTTGTCTTCTATCCCGGTTATCGCTTTAAGTAATAGTGATTTGAATAATATTTCCCCTTATTATGTTTGTCATCGGGCAGTCTAAAACTAGTTTCCCTTTAAGTAATTTTAAGGCTAGTCGTTTATTTGAACTTATACATTGTGATGTTTGGGGGCCTTATGCCTCACCATCTTATAGTGGAGCATTTTTATTTTTAACTATAGTTGATTATTATTCCCGAGCTGTTTGGGTTTATTTGTAAGTCGCATGTACCTGACAAGATGAAAGAGTTCTTTGCTCTCGTCCAAACATAGTTTCATCGTCCAGTTCAACGTGTTTGAGCTGACAATGGAACTGAGTTTCTTCCTCTCAAACCTTACTTTGTAGAGAAAAGAATTCGGTTCGAGACTTCCACTGTCTATAAGCCACATCAAAATGGGCGAGTGGAACGGAAACACTACCTTATCTTAAACGTGGCTCATGATCTCCGTTTCCAAGCTCATTTGGCTTCTGAGGAGAATGCATTCTTACTTCTGCCTACCTGATCAATCGCACTCCAACAACGGTGTTAATTGGTCATTCGCCTCATCAACTTCTACATGGTCACGCACCAGATTACAGTCATGTCCGTGTGTTCGGTTGTCTGTGCTTTGCTTCTCAACTCCCAAAGGTGCGTGATAAATTTGCATCCCAAAGTCACAAATGTGTCTTTCTAGGTTATCCGCTTGACAAGAAAGCTTGACGTTTTTATGACTTGGATTCTTGTACTGTGTTTGTTAGTCGAGATGTTTTATTTTATGAAGACTACTTTCAATACACATCTATTGTTGATATGACTGCTTCAGTTGATTTGGTGCACTTACCGCCGCCTTCCGTGTACGACTCCTCTCCGCCACCTCCAGCTCTGACCGCGCCGCCATCAATGTATACGTCACCTCAGGCGAGTTGCCTGCACCCTTTCTGCATTTCGTCGAACCTCGGCCGCCTCTAACTGAGCTGCGATCCGCACTTTCGGAGCCAAGATTGGCTCCCATTGAGCCGCTTGTTCTGTCTGATTTTGAAGCTGAATATGTCTTTGCAGATGCGATCCACTCGTCTACCTAGTATTCGCCACACGAGCAATTAAATTGAAGAACTATGTTTACACTGCTACTTGTGTTTTAAACCCCCCATCTGTTGCTCTCACATCCACGCCTGAACCATATTCTGGTACTCGTTACCTAATTGTTGATAATATTTCTTGTAATAGTTTTTCATTTTCACATCCTAGATTTTTAGCTGCAGTTACAGATGGCTCCAACCCCTGTTACGTATTTTGAGGCCTCTCATCATTCTCACTGGTAAACGGCTAGATGAGATTAATGCACTTGAGCGGAACAATACCTAGGTTCTATATCATCTGCCTCCTGGCAAACATGCTATTGGATGTAAATGGGTATTTCAAACCAAGTATAAGTCTGGTGGTTCGATCGAGCGTTATAAAGCTAGATTGGTTCTTCTTGGAAATCGTCAGAATGAGGGAACCTTGGCTCCGGTTGCCAAGATGAGCTCGATTTATCTTTTCTTGGTAGTTAATGTTATTAGTGGATGGGATCTTCATCAAATAGACGTACACCATGCATTTCTGTAAGGGGATCTAGATGATGAGGTCTATATGCGGCCACCTCCTAGTTATACCCTTCTTGTTCCTGTTCTGGTTTGGTCTGTAAGCTTCACAAATATCTTTATGATCTTCAACAAGTGCCCAGGAACTGGTTTGCTAAGCTAGCTACAGCTCCTTGCATCTTTGGCTTTGTTCAGAGTAAGGCAGATTATTCTTTGTTTACTTATTTGTGTGATGGTGTTTCCCTCCATGTATTGGGTTATATTGATGATTTTATCATTGTTGGTTATTCTCTTACTCTAATGACTGAGTTCAAGAAGCATCTCTGCTCTTGCTTTAATATGAAGGATCTTTGATATATTTTTTGGGATTAAGATCGCTCGAAGACCTAATGGTATGTTTATCTGTCAACGGAAATATGCTCTTGACATTTTGACTGATACTAGTTAGTTGGCTGCCAAGCCTACTAATTTTTATGTGGAACAACAACATAATTTGGCTTGTGCGGATGAACTGGCTTATACTAATCCAACGCAATATCGATGACTTGTTGGTAAGCTAGTTTATCTTATGACACTCGTCCGGAGCTAAGTTATTTTGTGTACACTTTGACGCAATTTATGGAGCATCCACGTGTGGCACACTGGCAGGCTGCACTGCAGGTTTTGCATTTCTTGAAAAGTAATCTAGGTCAAGGTTTATTTCTCTCTACTAAAAGCTCGCTTCAAGTTATTGAATTGTGTGACTATGATTAGGCAGCTTGACCTATTACGTGTCGTTCTTTGACAAGATATTATTGTTATGCTTGGAGAATCCCCTATTTCTTGGAAGATAAAGAAACAAAATATTGTTTCTCACCCTATTTCTTGGAAGACAAAGCAATTGACTATCATATGCCCTATTTCTTGAGTTGTTTTGGCTTAAGTCGCTTCTTCGATCTTTAGGCGTATGATAGTCAGGCAGCTCTTCTCCTATGCTTTTATACTGTGATAGTCAGACAACTCTTCATATTGCATCCAATCTCGTGTTTAATGAATGTACAAAACACATTGATATTGATTGCCAATATGTTCATGATTTGGTACAATCTGGTGAGGTTGTAACCCATCGTATTTGCACTTACAGTCAACCTACAGATTCGTTTAATAAAGCTCTTGGACAACAGACATTTCAGACTCTTCTTGGTAAGTTAGGCATTCGTGATCCACATGCTCCAACCTTAAGGAGGATTGTTAGGGAGATATTTTGTTATATTTTGTGTATATCTTGTACCCTAGATAGAATCCTTTTCCATTTGTGATTCCGTACATGATGCTTATATATTTTACCCTTGTACCATCAATAAAATCAACTGTTCATATTTTAAAAGCTTATAATCTCTGTCAAACACACCTTGCAGTCCTAGATAAAATCCTTGTAGTCATCTTATCGCTACATGAGCTACCATTGTGAGCCAACTCTTGATTGATAGAATCCAAGCTGCGATTCTCCTTCACCAGCTTCTTGTTCATCTCTTCTAGCCTCAAGCACAATTCAACCTAAGAATCATACTTACACTACCACACAGAAGCCAAAGCTTGAGAAAATTCCATAACCTTTTTAGCAGCAACCAATTTTTCATAAGCCATATCAACATGGGCTAGATTCTTTTCCAAAATCCTGGGTTGTGTTCTCACTCAGCAACCTTGGCAGCCATGACATGCCTCCATTACCCCTCTTGACTAAGAAACCTAGCCAGTTCCATCAGCTGTTAACATTAGCAAACTCCAGCTACTGGAAATATCCTCCGGGTTGTTGATACACCCTTAGTGAGACTCTTCTTCTTATCCCAATGGGAGGTCAAATTGCTACATTGCATTAGCACATCTCTCACGTATCTACTCGCATGACCTATCCACCCTTTCTGATGGGGCTCCAAGTGGAAAGTCTCTACATACCTTGAAACCTCTAGCAAATTATCAAGGCTGACTTAGATATCCCCAATGAGGGTTGTCACATTGCACAACTCCGAAGATCCCCCACCCCCTGGATTGAGCCTCACCAAGGGGTACTCTGCTGGGTGAATATACACTATCTCAAAGGATCACCCAAGCCATGCTAAGCTTGACCAAATTAGGACTCGCCATGGATACATCACCTTAGAAGCAGTAACAAAGGCCTATCCAACAATTGTTGACAAGGAACAAACACTAACAAATCTATTAACCAACTCGTGCACAAGTCGGGCACTTTGAAAAACACGAACACGGAGGGAAGTTCATATCTTGATAAGTCACTTACTAAATAATGGAAATCACCTACACACGACAACCCAAACCAACTCGATACCTACGCAGAAACACTCACAACATAAGAAAAATCAATGCATCCCCAAAACACAACGCCAGTAGCAAAATCACATTCGACTAAAACAATATTTCATACATCACCATTTCAATGACTACATTATCCTTAACAAAATAAAGGGCTTAGTTAAGAGCTTGATCATCCAGCTCAGCCTGAGACGGGGTGAAATTATCATCATGCATCATCTCACCAACATCAGCAATGACATCAAAAGAACTATGTAACTGACAATCCTCCGGACACAAACAAAACTCCTCCAAACTGAGGGGTGGCTCAGGCTCTCCAGGTAGTCCATTAGAGGGTGGCCATAATCACCCACCTTTGCCTAGAATATCTTATCCATATCTCTCTTACGCCAGTTAAGATTCTTCTGGATCTCTGACATAAGAGTCAGTTTATTCACAGGCCTAGGTTCGAACCTCACAAACTTTCATACTGAAGAACCTACTAACTTTATGGGAAGCGTCAGCGATCTCTGAAACCATTTTGAAAAAATGTGTCTTTAGAATCTTGTAGAGTGGCGTCCTCATATCATAGTGTTAACACCCCCCACACACACACACACACACAATTTGCAAAAAGAAATTCAATTTACAAAGTTGTGAAACTTTCTATAATTGAAGCTGCTCTTGAGTAGTTTCAAACTAACGCATCAATCGATCAACCTCTCTGCCTTTTTCTCTAGATCCTCCTCGTCTGTAATCTGGAACCCAAGGTCGACAAATCATTCACAACCTATTAAGGGAGGAATACATCATATCCACCCCACAAAGACACACACATACAACAAAGACACATTAATAAAAAATCATTACCAAGCGTTGAAATATGCTCGTCATGGGAAGATCATTAGTAAGTACGACAATAATGCTACCACTTTCATCCCTAGTCTATGACGACTATGACGAGAACATTGCCGCTTCTTTACCAACTCTATTAGTTTGCCGGAAGAACCATCAGCGGACCGATCACACATGGGTGATGACGAATCCCTCTTACTTTGTCTTTCCACAGATGGTGCACTATTAGCGCTAGGCCAAAATAGGGAATACCCAACGTGTAATGGGCTGGCCAAATGTGTTTTACCCCTTGGTTAATACATATTGGACCTACATAACACAGTGGAAACCCTAGTACTTACTCCACAAGAAAATAAAACTTTAGCCTTAAATAACTATATCTAGAAAGGTTTGTTGTATATAAATAAAACACAGGTACACTATTTCTCCACGATTCACTCATTATTCACAACACTGGAGACAAATTCTGTAACTTTATCATCAAAGAGTCTTCTCATCGAAACACTCCAGGGGCTCTTTCTTGCAGGATTAGGCCAAAGAACTCAAGGCATTATCGTATGGAGAGTTCCAGATGCATCATCCACATCTTCTGATCTATTATCAAGACGAGCCACTCACTGACCATTATTCATCATACAAGTGTCTTGAGAAGTCATTGATGTGTCAACAACTATAACACTCAAAAACATAGAATTACCCCTGTCTCGCTCCAAGAAAGGGCAGACGCCAAAATGGTAATGCTTGAGATGCCCATCTTTGTATGCATGAAGTAGGGGACAATGTAATATATATAGTCCATGTACCGTCGTCCGACTAACAGACCATTCACACTCGATGATAAAGGCCCTAACCAACATCAAACCTATCATCAGTAGGAAAATTAACAAACGCTACCAAAATATCCTTACCCAACCATCGTTTTAATCAGTGCCGACCAATGGAATACACAAACTTTGGGCATCCTCTAAAGTATCACTTAAAGCCTAACTACGAAGACATCATAGAAATGTTCATAAGAGCACATACATGTTTTACTTACCAAGATTGGAAAACTAACAATAACTTCGACGACTATCGTGAAGAAGGAAACCCGGATTTCAAGAAATTCAGACAGTGCCCAAAACTTCACATTCCAAAATGCAGAAGGAATGATTAAAAACATGCTCAAGTCCAATACCTATTTATAAGGAGCAATCTCAAATCCCGCTTCCCGAGACACTCAACCAGCACAATTGTCAATCAATCAAGCTATACATCTAAATCAAAAAGGCGCTAGATAGCCAGTGTTTCGAATAATTGAAAAGTTTCAAAAACTTAATCCACCCATAATTATTACCAAGCTTATGTAGAAACCTCTCCAACTACCTACATTTCAACGACCACATCAGCCTACCATGTCATGACAAAGACAATTACCCATGAAGATCTCAAGATATCACATCACATACACGGAGGATGGACAAACATCTCCAATCATCACCTCATTTCAATACAGAACAACGGTGATAAGATTAATAGATGCTCGCCACATAGCACCCACTACTTTACCCCTTAACACTTCGTGGGTAGGGGCTTTATGGTATATATGCGACCCTAAAACAATAGACCCAGCCCACACAGAGCTCTACGAAGTGCTTGTACATGTGAAGAGCGAACAATGATCAACAACATCGCTCCACACACTAGACATTATCCGCATAGAGAATTATCCGACCATGACCACACAAGTGGCTACCACTCAGCCCACGATTGAAAGAACATGGCCCCCGACACATGCACTCAAAAATAGTCATACAACCACCACGAAGACCACGATAAACACACCATGAATAACATATGACACCTTTAAAATGTAGGATGATAAATCTTATAAATGGATGAAGGATTAAGGAATCAAGGTAAGTAACATTGAGCAACAAGAGAGATTAAACACAAATATTCAATACTGACTTAAACATCTGAGGTTTTATCCCGGATCCAATCCAAAATATTATTGCAGGATCAAAGTGCTCCTGCTTAGTTACCAATTGAGATTGTCACCATCATTTGGAGAGAGAACCATATATTTCTCTCTCAATCTCACCCAAAGCATGCAAAGTCCTTTCAAGATCATTTCTCAGACCTTTAATAATTACCTAATCCACTCATTGTAGATTATCCCGATACCCATAAATTTCATCCCGACACTGACTTAACTTAGAATCAAGGTCATCATCTTGTTTCAATCACCCTAAAAACAATGTTGTACCAAAGTCATCATTAAATTACCACCATCAACACCTCGAACCACCCTATCACTACAAAACCACCTACACCACACGTACCATTGTCACCACCAAACCCTACACCCTCACCATATTCATTCACATGAAAAATTTATTGCAACAAAAATTGAAATAAAGCTCACTACTTTATGATAACTTTTGTCCTGGATTCTTTTATCTATTCAATAATCTTCTCAAAAACCTTTTGTAACTGCATTATCCAACACTGTCAACACGTTCTCCACCAACTTCTTAGCCTCCTCCAGACTTGATAACATGCACACTCTGACCTCTTTTATAATTTTGAGCTCCGCCCCGTGTCGAGCATGTTTTCTAGTTTCAAATTAAACATCGTCAACTCATGCACAAAATATTACACTCTCTCGCCATCCAAATCTTACGGGAATTAATTGATCCAACAGAGGAAGGTAAAAAAAGAGAGAAGAGAACATCGTGAATAGAGAGAGAATAAAATGACGTCATTTTGTATGAATGTGACATGAAAAATATCAAAATATCCAGTTGATTAAAATTGGAGAAAATAATCCTTATTCTAGTATTTTGGAATAAAAGTACGAGGCATCCCCACACACAAATAAAATGTGTGTGCCCCAACTTAGGGTATGTTTGGTATAATTGTGCTTATAAGCAAAACCGACTTACTTTGGATTATTTTGAAAGCAGGGTAGACCAGTTTCTATTTTTTCCCCAAAAAATAGTTTTTTCTTACTAAAGAAGCTCTTTTTTAGCAGTTTGCCAAACACAAAAAAATGCTTAACTTATAAGCAAAACATTTATAAGCACTGCCAAACACACCCTTAGGTAATTTTAAATATTTGCATTAGTATTATTTGGTTTAATTTTTAACACTTACATGCTTATTGTTCATCCATCCATTCTTTTTCTTCCTTAACTTAATTTCCTATACTCATTTCATTCACAATAAATTCATGTGTAAAAAAATGCCCGCCTTAAATAAAGAAACATAAGGAATATAAATTATAGATAAAAGTGCATTTTTATCTCTATGTTTTGTTCGAAAGTGCAGATATAACCTTGTAAAATATGAAAGTGAAAATTTAAACCCTGACTTAGTTGACCAAAATGTCAATGATCAAATTAGTCGGAAATTGATGAAATGACCATTATACCCCCAAGTTTTTTTCAAAAAAAGAAAGAAAAGAAAGCAATGCCCTCCTTTTGTATTAACAAAATAATTCCTTTCTTTTCCCATTTTTATTTAATCTCTCTTCCTCTCCCCTTTTATTCTCTCTTTCTCTCCCTCAGACGGAAATATGGAAAAATATTGGAGAAGAAGGAGACGGAGTGCGCTAGTCGGAAAAGCGAAGTGATGATGGCGTGGGTTGGATAGAGACGAGAGAAGGAGGGAATAGATGGGGTGAGGAGGTGGAGGAGGAGAGTGAGGGAGGGTTTCGAGAGGTTGAAGAAGACGGATGGATCGGTAGAACCAGCACTGCGGAGGAGGACGGTAGCGGCGACGAAGCTGATGGTAGGGATTGAGAAGGTGGTGATAGGGGAGAGAAGAGCTTTGGGATGAGGAGGAGGCGGAGGTCGTGGTTGCGGAAGAAGGAAAATGCATCGTACGCGGCGGTGGTGAGGTGTTGGATGATGGAGGTGATGAATCGGTAAAGTGGTAAATCACTTAGAGATGAAGATAATGGTTGGGGAATCGACGAGGTGGTGAATCAGTTGTAGAATCGACGACGGTGAGGTGGTAGACGACAGAGGTGGTAGACGATGAGGTGGTAGATGATGAGGTGGTGAATTGGTTGGGGGAAGAAAGTGAGGTGGTGAGTTGGGGAATCAACAACGGTGAAATGGTGGACGAAGATTCTCACAAAGAAAAAGATAAGCGAGAGATCCGTGATGTTTTTGGAGACTCCAATGATGAAGAAGAACCAGTAGGCAAGGAGGAGGAGACGAGTTAATGACGGGGCTGGATGGGGTTTAGGGCGTAGAGAGGGAGGTGAGTTTAGGGTGTGGAGGAGGAGATACATTAATAGCGGGGCTGGGGTGGTTTTATGGAGTGGCGGCAGATGCACGACGGCGGAAATGAAGATGAGGAAGATGAAGATTTTTTTTTGAAGATGAAGGGGTAGAATTGTCATTAACTTTTCAGTTTTGAGTCTAGGAGTAATTTTATCTTTTCATTTGGTCAGAGTTCGACTTCATGGAGTCAATGCCGGAATTGAATAAAATGGATATAATTGCACAATTTTACAAAAACTTAGGATTAGACCTGCGCTTTCAAATTTTACAGGGTTATATTTACACTTTCAAAATTTGATAGGGTCATTTTTACATTTTCCCTTAAATTATACTCCCTCCGCCCCACTCTAAATTGCTTATTTACTTTTTGAGAGTAAAATTTTGTAACCTTTGACCATGAATATAAATTAACATATAAGTAATAAACATATCATGTGAGACATTGTTAGATTTGTCTTAACATCTACTTTCTCGATATCAATTTTTTATGCGCCATTGTTACATATAAATATAGATATTTATGGTCAAACATGCTCATTGAATATAGTAAAAAAGTAAATAAGCAATTTAGAGTGGAACATAAACTACTAGTGCAACAGAGTTGTCCCTATTGTTGCTTAAATTTTTCATAGCTTGCCTAAACAAATTTATTCGGTAAACTTTTCTTTAATATAAATTAAAATTATATTTAAGCAACTAGTAGTACCTCACTACCTCCTATGAATTTTTAGCAATTTAAATATTTTTATTGATGCGACTTTAAATTCCACCCACTCAAGACAATCTAATAGTCTAGAGTTAAATTTTTTCCTTCCTTTAACATATTTTATTATATTTAAAGAACTACTTGTAGTACATCCTATGAATTATTAGCAATTTAAATATGGTTATTGATGCGATTTTAAATTCCACCCATTGTCCCACTAAAGACAATCTAATAGTCTAGAGTTAAAAATTTCCTTCCTTTTAATAAATTTTATTTCAGCTTCTAAATATGAATACGATGGAAATAGAAATTAGTTTTTCCATTCTCTTAATACACTTCCCACAGAACAAAGTGCATTTTTAGAATATTTAGTTTCTATAATTTCTCTATTTAGAATTATTATTACTATAAATTTATTTTTACCCAGACCTGCACTTTCCATATTACTCACAGAAGAAAGAAAAGCAAAGGAAATCAATTACAAGTTCACTTTATTTATTTATTAGTTGTTGTAATTATATATTCTTGCAAGAAAAAAACAGGGAGGGCGAAGAAGAAAAGACACACACAGAACACCAGAAACCCGCACTGCCCTGCCCACCATGGCTCGTCAAGCAGCGAGATCAGTCCTGGGAAACCTGGCATCAAGGTTGATGCAGCAAAACCCTAACGGAAATCTGCAGCAAATCCGCCACTTCGGAACGCCGCCGCCGCCGCCAGCTGTGTTCGTTGACAAAAACACGCGGGTCATCTGCCAGGGCATCACCGGCAAGAACGGCACCTTTCACACCGAACAGGCCATCGAATACGGCACCAAAATGGTAATTTCACCTGTTTGTATTTTCCGATCCGTGAAGAAGATTCTACTTTTTGTTACCTTATTCTAGGATTAGTATTATTGCAGATGTATTATAATTTATGTTGTATTTTACTAATTTTCATCAAGCAATTATTTGTTAAAGAAGTGGGTGCTTTTAAAAAATACAGTATAAAATAATTTCATAAAGTACGTGGAGCTACATTCTGCTGCTTATTGTTAGAAAGAGAAAAAAAGTTTCCTTTTACTGTTTATTTCATTAATGTGGTATCTCTTGCGGTGGATTAGGTTGGAGGTGTTACCCCCAAGAAGGGTGGAACGGAACACTTGGGACTTCCAGTGTTTAACTCGGTTGCCGAAGCAAAAGCTGAAACCAAGGCTAATGCATCTGTAATTTATGTTCCACCACCTTTTGCCGCCGCAGCCATCATGGAGGGATTGGAGGCGGAATTGGATTTGATTGTGTGCATTACTGAAGGAATTCCTCAGCATGATATGGTATGGATTCAATTTTTATACTTATATCAAATGCATGTGAAGTTTTAGCTATATATCAATAGTATTTGTTTCTGTTGATTTGCATGATGTTAATGTGCTCACTTAGCAGCTTATATTTGAAGATTGTCATGTTGCTAGCTGATTAAATATTTCTTTCCAGTCTTTTGATGTATGGGCAAAGAAATCGTTAGTAATATGGGTATACCAAGAGTTAAACATGATGAAAATGTTTCTCTGGGCTACTAAACAATAATGTTGGTTTTTTTTGGGAACAACTGTTGAAGAGATGCTCCTGATTTTGAATACATTATTGTAATAAGTGATGCTAGATGTAGATTCAGTTTCCGTTTTAATTACAAATGATCTTTACTGGAAATTGGCTGGCCTTGTCCCTTGGTTAATAAGTTGTATAAATTGTATTAAGATTTCATTATTGAGATTTCACACCAAATTACGTCTAAGAAGTGCTTGTTTCAGATGTTTATTATAAGCTTCTGAAATATATTTAAAGTACATTGTGTTATTAGCTTGTGACATTCACTGGCTTTGATCTCTCTTAGTTCACGCCTCTGTTGGATTTTGAATTGTTCTATATGTGAATTTAAGTCAGAGTGCCTCTGTTGAATTGTTCTCTTAGTTCGTGCTTGTTCTACATTTTGAATTGTTCTATATCTGAAATATGATGGAAATCAGTGTGGTCGGTAAGCCTTTGTTAGGCAATGACCACAATGTGATCTGGGCTTTCTTGGCGCTTAGCTGAGTGGAAGTACTTGGATCCCGAAATGTATTTGTAAGGATAATTTGAAGAAGAATGATAAATGCAAGCAAGATTCTTGGTGGGTCTTTTCCCCGGATTTTCACAGGATAGACAACTTCTAAATCATACATGGATAGTTCTTGACGACTGTGTTTAAAATTAATTATACTTTTCTTCTTCAATATGCCATTTGCCTTGGTAGATCTGTTTATTCAACTTTGATTGCTCTTGTTTAAATGTATATTTTATTGCAAAAACTGCAGGTTAAGGTTAAAGCTGCCCTAAAAAAACAATCTAAAACAAGGCTTATTGGACCAAACTGTCCAGGCATTATTAAACCAGGAGAATGTAAGATCGGAATCATGCCGGGGTACATTCATAAGCCAGGACGTATTGGGATTGTCTCTCGGTCTGGTACACTGACCTACGAAGCAGTGAGTATTCTTATCATGTAGCATTATTTTTCACTCTCTTATAGAAGTCATTCATGGCTAATGCATGTTCTATCATCTATTTTGTTTATTTTCACCGTCTGTTTTGGTACCAGTTTGAGTTCTTTTTGGATCCACTTGAACATGCACTTGCTTTTGTGTGTTAACATATCAACCTCTGCAATTTG
>JAULKK010276998.1:0-14837 GCA_032355705.1 Rubia peregrina
GTGTGCTTTGATCTTTAGGGTGTTATCTTTTTGTTTTGGGAGAATTTTGGTGTTGTAATTTTTGTTTTTCTTATCTTCATGTAGTACGAAGTTCACCTTTGGGATATCTTTTGCTACATAAATTTGTTTTTTGAATTTTTTTGATTTTTTAAAAAAATGTATACTCGGCTAAGTTCGAAACCTGAAAGGGAGACTTAAGTAAAAATGGGAGAAAGTCTGGCCAGGTAGAAATACCTAGGCAAAAATGAGAGGCAAGCACCGACTAGGTTGAAAAACCTAGGAAATTAGGAGAGACCGGTGTGGAAAAGGGTGAGTGGTGAGCTCAACATGTGTAAATGCTGGGATAAAAAATCGAAAGGGCTGCTAGGAAAAATGAGAGGAATTGAGATTAAATGTAAACTTCAAAATGGAAACATCTCTTGGATTATCATTGGCGGCTTCTTTCGGCGGAGTAGGTTTGGCTTGACACTTATCACATATACACTTTGTCTTTTGTTTGATTGATTTTTGGTGAATAGGTTTCTTTAGCATTTTTGGGAAGAGTGAGAGCTGTGAGATTCTTACAATATTTGAGGGAACTAGGGTATGTTAGGAATAAATTTAAATGTATTGGTTAAGTTATCTTTGCATGATACATTCCTCTTGAGTCTTTTCTCATTTTTGTTTACTCGAGGACGAGTAAAGATTTAAGTGTGAGAGGATTTATTTGCAACTTATTGTATACGTTACCAAATGCATTTGACACATTTGTTATCATGTTTTGTTTGGTTCATTTCTAGTTTTATTTAGGTTTACATTACAAAGGATTTAGATGACTGTTGTTAATTTTCTTATCAAAATCCTGAGTTTTGTAGACTCAATTGGATCTAATGGACACTTTGTCCTCATGAGCACCTAGATCATCTTTTGTGAGCTCATTAGTAGGTTGTTCGTGAGGACTTCAACATTATTTTGTAGAAGGTCATTTGCGCGGGTGATAGAAGATATTTGAAAGCCATTCGCAAGAATGGTAAAAGATATTTGAAGGTCATTCGCAAGAATGGTAGTAAACAGAAGGCCATGAACCAAAAGTGTGGCAGTAGATGGAATTGAGCCAGAAAAGGTGGAGTTAGAGTTCAACAATGTCAAAAATGGAATGCGACATCAACCAGCACCAATAGGCACCAGCCAGCACGAGGCTACCCCTCTAGCATGGCTCATGTCAGAGAAACCTGGCACGGGCCATGCCACACCCTCTTAGCACAGGTCGTTTGACACCAGCCGACCCTTATCACCACAATCGTTTGTGAGGCTAAGTGTAGACACGGACCACATCTTTTCACACGGTCTGTGTCATTTAAACTCCAAAAATGCAAATACCAACTCACGGGATGTGAAGAATGACACAGCATGTGCCGATAAACTGATCAAGAAAGACTTCCAAGCGATGACCCACGCCAAACGACACGGGGCACACAATTTAGAAGTTAAAATAGAGAACCAGGCGATGGCCTATGCTGACCGAGATGGCCCGAGTCAGCACGAGGCTACATGACCCATGCTAGACCAGCCAGCCCATGTCAATACAGGCTACACGGCCCGTGTCAGCACGAGGCTGACCGGCTGGCACGACCTGTGCCATTTTTCACACCCCGTGCTGTTTGCAACTGCTAGGGTTTATTGGCCTATTTTGGGTCTTATTCAAGTATATATCAACCTATGTCTACTAGGGTTTAAGTTTATTCTCATTTTAGACTCTTAAAAGTAGAGTAGAGAGAGAAAGGGGCTCTTCCTTCTCTCTTAAATCTTTTTGCTTTTTCTTTTTATTTTTTTTCCCAAAGGCATTGAATCCAAAAAAATATTTTGGTTCAATGCTTAGGGAATAGTTAATTAACTTGGTTTTTTTTGTATTCATGATTTGGTGTTTGTTTTGTGAGATTCCTTAGATCTACCTATTTCTATGTGTTTATGATTATTATGTTGGCTTGTTCCTTACATATTAATTGCATGATTGTCACACTAAAATTGGCATACACCATAGTCTACTTTATGTTGGCGCACTTATTGATATTACTCCGGAAGGAAACCAAGATGTGTTTGGGGTAACGATAGTCCAAGGCCACATGGGTGTGTGTGTGTGGGTTGCCGAGTCAACGTTACGATCGACCATAAACTAGTCTTAGCCGGAAAATTGGCCCAAAGGGTTATAGATAGAGATAGTTCTAGAAGAAAACTAGGGTTAGCAACCCTAGAACCATCGATAAGGTGTTTCACCCCCTTTGTCTTTTTAGGCCTAAGGAGAAGCATTCATGGTGGAGTGCCCGGGACGTAATCGTACAGGGGAGATTTAGATCTTCACTGCAGGCAGGGCTGTTGTTGCACTCCCCTAATTACGGAGGCAGTGCCGATGGAAGATTACGTTCGCACCCTATGTGACAGGTATAGGAAAGTGTTGACCATCGCCACATGTCAAAAACAATAGAATAGTCTTGTATATCTTTAATGTGATAGAATTGAGGATCGAAACAACACCGATCATGTTACGCAAATACTTCCTAAGTGCTTGTTTATATAGTTTATTCTCTTGTGATTTTTCATGCTAGTATTTGTTAGATAACCCCCCATTGGAAAAATTAGCTATTCCTTACACGTGATCGGATTGACGACCCGATTACGGCTGTGTGTAGTGAACTTTCAGATTCCTAGCATCTCTTTGGACGACCCAGGTCTTGCCACTATCTACCCCATAGGTAGTATAGTAGTAGGAACATGTGCAAGAATATGAATTTCTTATCTTTGACCCTTTAAACGTCCTCTCATCTCGAGTTTAACGACGTTGGGTGGGGAGATGGGTCACCCGTGCCATTCAACTCATCAGGGAGTTTCTCCCAGCCGGTGGCTGGTGGCAAATGGCGCGGGCGTGTACCGTTCAAAAAATGAAATCAAGCATCTAGTCGGCACCTTGCAAAGGATCACATGGCTCATGTCGTTCAACAGTTCAAGAAGGTGTTCCCAGCCGACGGCCCGTGAAGAACGACATGACCGTGTTAGTGCACATGGTGTTATGCAAATGTTTTCAATTTCAAGACAAGCGTGTGCTTATAGCCATGATGCCATGGAGAGGTACTAATTTGTAAATTTAGAAAATAATTAAAACTTCCGATTGAAGACCAAATCGTAACGAATATTGGATCGACAAGAAAATGTTTACAAAGGAAAACTTAAATAAGTTCATATATCGAAACTGCTACTTCCAGAACCACGCCGAAAAACCAATTACCCTACCGAGCTCTGTACCAGGCCTGCAGAATTAATTTATGAAGGAATGAAATTTTGGTAATTAGGAAATTGGACGACATGAAAAAATGGGAACCATGGCGGTAACAGCGTCGTGGTATTCACTATAACATGACGGTTATACACTGTTGTGCATTGTGCAACGATGAACAATGGCGGTGCCAGTAATAGCGTGCCAAATTTGTTGTCCTTAAGTCACATTAATTGCCATGAACATGCCTGTTCTCCAATAGTGTTTTATGCATCCAGTAAATTTTGAAGTTTGGTATAGATTGAAGTTTTTGTATTACCTAAAAATTGTCTCTCCATACATATAATATTGTGCGATTAATATAATCCAAAATAAATAATGATACCAATACGAATAAATCCATTACATTACGACAACTATATATTAATATATTCAAACAAGTAAAAGCAATGTATATTTCGCATTTTGCATCACATGATACAAAAAGAATATCATATTCTTAGTAAACAGTGGTGTTTTCTTATATATAATATATATAAGGAAAAATTCCTTACACTAAATATTATTAAATGCTAAATAAAATAATAATTCGAATGATCTTAGTAAAAGCCCTCCCTTTACTTTATTTTTTAGCATTTAAATTTAGCTCATTTTTAATAGTGTAAACAACGTTGGTACAATATTCAGACTAAAAGCATTAGGATAATAAACTGATGTCGCCGATGTGAAATGGGTTGCACCGTCGGTTATTTGGGGCAACACATGCAGGCTCCCGAAATAGGGTTAGAGCCACAACAATATTCGTAATTTCGGCACTGCGGTAAAGGGTATGAGCCGCCATTACCCGGGCCATAATCATTATTAACTGTATCAAAAAATACAATTAATATTAGTATCACAAAGTATTGGGATACCATAATTTTTTTTTAAAAGATGCAAATAACTTGGAAGACTATTAGTGCAATTATGAAAAAACGTTGATTAAAACCAATTTCTTTTCCCTTTTTTTCTTAATTTCTTTCTGTGTTTCCAGCTTTCTTCTTGCTCCAATTTTTATTCGATTTCTTCGCCATTTATGTGATTTTCTCTATTTCATTATATCTAGAGGCGTGATTCATCCAAGTCTTTTTTTTTCTTTCAATTTTGTAACCTTATTTATTCTTAATTTTCTCCATTATAGATGCAAAATCAACCGATTTCAAAGGACATTGTGTTTATTTTGGGATTGGAATTGTTCTATTGTGATTTGGTTAGGTTTAGAAGTGTTTGATCAGCATTATTGATGTTTAGTGTGTTTTTGTTGTAGTTGAATATGAAACAAAGAGTTTTTTCGTCTTTTCTGCAGATTTAATGTTAATGTATTGTATTATACTGCAGTGATGATGTTTATACATTTTATTTTATTTTTATAAGTATATTAATTATGTTGATGTTTATGCAATTTAACTTGATGTTTACGTGTATTTTGTTGATGCTTCAGCTTTAGTAACGGTTAATTGATAATGATGAGTTTTAGATTTTCATCATTAATTTGGTCTTCTAAGGTTGAGTCAAACTGATGTTGGATGAAGTTCAAGGGATGAAAAATGTCAAGTTCAGAAAGATTGGATTGTTTGATATTAGTGTATTTAGAAAGATTTGTTATAGTTTTGCATCAAATCGTGAATCGAGAATTACATGTATTCTGATGAGTGTTTAATATTATATTCGTCAGATCTTTTAGAGTTTTTTTAATTTAAATGTAAAAATTATGCTTCTATTTTCTTGTTGATGTTTATGTGTTTCAAGTTTATGTTTCATAGGGAGAAATTAAGAGAGAGAATGTTCATTATGTTTATAAATTTTTTTATGGATAAGTCCTCATAATTTCGTGAACTTTTAATGATCCCAAAAATAAAATAATTACAAAAATACTCCGCTTCTAGTCATCACTTTGTGTTATTTATGTTTTTAATCTCTGAACTAACCGTTAATAGGAGACTTTCTTTATTAGCATTGTTTCATTAATCATTAGACAAATAAATAAGTTTATTTTTTCTTTTTCTTCAGTGAGGTATGTGTGTCTTCTATAGATATTTTCTTTTCTTTTCACGAAAAAATAATATAGATATTTTCTTTTCTTTTCAACGAAAAAATAATATAAGCAGTATCACACTTTTTGTGAGAAGTAAAGAAAAATATTAATGATTTGTACACCTTCATATGTCAGTGCTACATCTTTGTCTCAAAAATAAATTGCTACACCTATACATGTATCAATATAAGTTGCTATACAAAGACTTGAGTGAGACGGTCTCACTCATTCTTATGGTGAGACTGAGGTTCTAAATACAATTATTTAAAGATAAGAAATGACATGGGGTACATTATGTAATTTTTAAAACTTTACTTATTACTTTGTCTCACTATAACTTATGGTGAGACGGTCTCATATGAGTCTTTCTCTAGTAAGATTATGAATAGATTTTCTTATATTTATGGCATTAAGAGATGATAGGTTAATTGATATAAGGATCCACTATTAGCAATGATTCAAACTAATATTTGTAATGGAACAATTAGGTTTAATTGTATCTCAAACTATTCAGTAAGTTTAACAGATCCAAACATAATGAATTCATTAAAATTAGATATTCAATTTTAAAAATTGCAAACAATACTGAATATTTTGTGTTAATTTATAGAGTTTTTTTTAAAAAAATAATGATATCAATGATTCCAAATGTATTAAGACTAAATCCTTAACAGAAGGATGAATCAATATTCTTAGTGTCAGAATCAGATAACACCAGGATAGAAACTCCTAAATTGTTAAGGTGGGTTGAAATAACTATTCCAGATGAAATAATGGTCTAAAGATCATTAACTATGCAAAGAAATAAAGCAATTACAGAACCATCAATAATTGAAGAACAAAATAATGGAAACGTATTAATAAAATTTAGCAGGTCTATGTCTAGCAAATTTCCATATAATAGAGCAATACTAGAGGAATCTAGATATTATTCTGGTCAGTCATCTAGATATTCAGCATCAGATATTCCGTTAAGTTTTCAAGATTCCAGAATTAGGTATTCAAATCCTTTACCAGAAATAATTCCAAATGTAAATTCTCAATATGAATCCCCATCTCCAAGTGAAATGAAGTTTTCAGAACTACACATGATGACAAGTAATGAATAATTAAGCATAGATAAGGAATATTTGAATAAGAATTATTATAGTTCAGATAACATTCAACTTAGATTATGGTTTGAAGAATTTGATATAGAATTAAGGAATAATTTAAAAACTAAATTTTATGGGGAACTTAATAGATTAAAAATAAGAAAAATGAAGTTTTTATATGGTTACAATATTATTTAGAAAAGAATCAATTAATAGATAAACAAAATAAATTAAATAATATTCCAGTTATTAATGTACAAACAAATTTATTTAAAAATGGAATCTGCAAAATGGTACATTTATAAGTTCAATTCACCCTCCATTAAAAAAATTAGAAATTAATGTTAATAATGAAACTATAGTAGCATCACCATTCAAAATAGGAAAAGAATTAGCAGGATTAGTGAATTCAGACGATATTAAAAAAGTATACCAACAAAATAATTATTCAAATCAGATATTACACACTATAGCTAATTTAGTAGATATGATATCTACTAAATTAGAAAATAGAGAAACAATATTTTCAAATGAAACTACAAAGCCCTATTTTCAAGTAGCGCCTTTTTCAAACAAAATGGAAGTTCAATTTATTGGGATAAAAATAATGAGGCTAGTACTTGAAAATCATTAGGTGTAATATCTCAAACTAATAATCATGATTCATTTAGTTCAAGTAGTGATTCGTATGATTCAGAAGAGGAACTAGAAAATCAAATATAATTAATTGAACAACAATTTAATTATAAATCTCAGGATATTATACAACAACCTAAGTTAGAAATAAATAAATTAAGGGAACAAGAGTCAGAAAGAATTGGAGAAATGATAATATAAAAAATTACTATCCTAGACCAACTCCACCAGATATTCAATATGAAGAAAAAAGTAAATTCTTAAATAGTTATAATGGTCAATCCCTTTATCCATGGAATATAGATGGTAAATCAGAATGCCAAATATTAAATATACTTCAAGAAATGAGTATGACCAGAATGGCATACAAGACTAAAATAATATTACTGAACCTCAAATTGTAACTTTATTAGTAACAGGATTTACAAGACAATTAAAAGGATGGTGGGATAATTATCTTACCCTAGAAGAGAAACAGTCAATAATGAATCATGCAACAGAAGAAGCTATATGAGAAGCTGATAATATCATTTTTAGCATGATTCATGATGGATCAACTTATTTAATCTATGTAATTTCAATGTATTTTTATAGAAAATCCTAATGAGGAATTGACTATTTCAAAAATATGTTTAATAAATTTAAAATGTCCAAGCTTAACTGATTTCAAATAGTATATGGATATATTCCTAACTCAAGTGTTAAGGTGAACTGATTTAAATACTTTTTTTTGGAAGGAGAAATTTATTACTGGGTTACCAAACCTATTTTCGCAAAGAATAATTACAAATTTACAAAAATAATTAGGAACTGAAGAGATTGATTACAATAGTTTAACATTTCGTCAACTATTTGTATTTATATAAAAGGAAGCATTAACTCTATGTCAAGTTTAAAGATTCAACATAAGTACGGTTCTGAAAGGAAGGAAATGGGTTCATTTTGCCAGCACTTTAAAATTACTGGCATTAAACCCCCCTCATCAAAATATAGAAAATATTCAAGGAAAAAAATTAAAAGATAAATATCATAATAACAATAAATTTTATAAAAGGAGTAATAAGAATAAATATTATACAGGAAATAATAAATATAAAAATATTTAATATTTTAAATAAAAAAGATTGGACATACAACATCACATTGTAAGATAGAAAAGAAAATAAATTCATTATTTTCAGAAGAACATGATTTAAAAAATAAACTACTATAATTATTAATAGATATGATGAACAAATAAAAAATAATTCAAATTCATCAGACTCAGAAGATAATAGTTTATGTCAATGTAAAATATCAACAATTAACATGTTAAGAAGTTCAAATAATAATAAAATATTAGAAATGATAGAAAAATTAGGAAATTCAGAAAATAAAGAGGAATATATTGAAAACTAAAAACCTTGGTAATAGAGGAAGAAAATAATTAAGAAATACCACAGGTTCAAGAACCATTTAGTTTAAGTAAAATAATTACAAAATATTCAGAAGTTGATAAGAAAAAAGAAATTATAAAATCAAATGATTTAAGGGTAGAAATCAATAAGCTAAAAATGGAAGTATGTCAAATTAAACAAGAACTAACTACATTAAAAGATAAAGTTTTAGAATTATAATTAAAAATAGCAACTACGTAGTAATTTAAACCCAAGTAGTTCAAATATGAAATCATAAAAAAATAGGAATAAATATAACTAATAAAACTCCTATTGATATTCAATTATTTAATGTCATTAATAGAGTCAACATAGAAAAATGGTATTCATTAGTCACAATAGGAGTTGAAGATTTTATAGTTAATATAGTAGCATTAATGGATAGCGGAGCAGACCATTCCTGTATTAGATCAGAAATTATTCCAAATAAATATTTAGTAAAAACTAATGGAAAATTAGTAGCAGCAAATGGTACAACAATGAAAATAAATAAGAAACTACCAAATGGATTTGTATGTAATAATAATTACTGTATAAAACATTCATTCTTAATATTTGAAGATGTAGATTATGATGCAGTATTAGGAAATCCATTCTTACATCAAATAAATCCCTTTAAGAAAACATTAGAAGGAATTGCAACAAAAATATTAGGTAAAAAATTATTATTTTCATTTTTAAATCCACCTAGTCAAGTTGAATTAAATTTGTTACAAAATAATTAAATATATATAAAAAATATACTTAATGAATAGCAAGAGTAAACATATAATGAGTTTTAAAAAAGAATTAAGTTATTCAAAAATAGAAGAACAATTATGTGATAAATTAATCCAAGAAAAATAAAAGGTTAGAAACGAAATGAAATTTGTTCAAATCATCCCAATGATTTTTGGGAAAGGAAAGAACACATTGTAAGTTTACCAGATGAAAAAGAATTTAATGAAAAAAACATCCCAACTAAAGCTAGGCCAATTCAAATGAATTCTGAAATGATTGAATTATGTAAACAGGAAATTCAAAGTCATTTAGATTAAAAAAAATTGATTAGAAAGAGTAAATCTGCCTGGAGTTGCTCTGCATTTTATGTAAATAAATAGGCAAAAAAGGAACGAGGTGTTCCTAGGCTTGTTATAAACTATAAACCATTAAATAAGGTATTACAGTGGATTAGATATCCAATTCCAAATAAAAGAGATTTATTAAAAAGATTATTAATGCTAAAATATTTTGTAAATTTGATTTAAAATCGAGATATTGGCAAATTCAAATAGATGAAAAGGATAAGTATAAAACAACATTTGTTGTCCCTTTTGGACAATATGAATGGAATGTAATGCCATTCAGATTAAAGAACGCTCCTTCAGAATTCCAGAAAATAATGAATGACATATTTAATACATATTCAACATTTGTAATTGTTTATATAGATGATATATTAGTTTATTCAAAATCAATAGATAAATTTTTAAAAAATCTAAATATATTATTAGAATTTATTAAGACAAATGGATTAGTAATATAAGAAAAATGGATTAGTAATATCATAACCTAAAATGAAATTATTCCAAACAAAAATAAGAATTTTAGGTCATAATATTCATCTAGGAATAATTACTCCTATTAAAAGAGCTATTGAGTTTTCTGGAAAATTGTCCATATGAAATTAAGGATAAAAATCAATTACAAAGATTTTTAGGTAGTTTAAATTATATATCAGATTTTTCCCTAAAATTAAGAATAATTTGTAAGCCATTATATGAAAGACTAAAAATTAACCCTCCAGCATGGGGTGAAAACATACTAGAATTATTAAACAAGTAAAATAAAAACTAAATCATTACCATGTTTAGTTATTCCACATCCCTATGCATTCATGATAGTTCAAACAGATGCATCAAATGTTGGTTATGGAGGTATATTAAAACAAATGCATTCATCTAAAGAGTCAATAGTTAGGTATCATTCAGGATTATGAATAGGTGCACAAATGAATTATTCAAAGGTTAAAAAAGAAGTTTTAGCAAATTTTTTTTTATGTATTTCAAAATTTCAAGATGATTTATATAACAAGAAATTTTTATTCAAAATTGATTGTAAATCTGCAAAAGAAATTTTGTAAAAAGGCCGTTAAAAATTTAGTATCAAAATAAATTTTTGCTAGATGGAAAGCAATATTATCAGTTTTCGATTTTGATATTGAATTTATTCAAGGAAAAGATAATTCAATTCCATATCTAACTCATGAATTTCTTATAGGAAATCATGAGTAAATCCTCAAGTTCAGCCAATTCTTCAAATTCAAAATCAGCCAAAAACTATGAGATGAAAACAAATACTCCAAAACCACTCAGTCCAAAAGTTCCTACAATAGATTTTCCTCCTTTAACCTATTTCAATGCAGCCCAAACTCATCCATACTCCAATAGTAAGCCTAAATTATACACTACTTACTCCAAGAAATTTAAGACCTACTCAACCATCCCAGTCAACTACTCAACCATTCCAGCCAACTACTCATTGGGGCAATCAAATAGCTATTTTCTTAAGCCTAATCCAGAATATATATTACTTACCCAACTTCAAGCAGAACCAGATATTCCACAGTTAAAATTGTCTGTTTCAAGGATGTTTCTACCACAATGTCAATGGTTGGCAGATGATAATCAAAAACCCAGAATTTCTTTGAACTCATTCTGATAGATAACCATTCAATAGAAATCCAACACATTACCAACATAAATGACCCAAGTAGAATAGATTATTCCAAGATACATATTAAATAGGTACTTCACCCTTGACACTTTCCAATATCCATTCCATAAGAGTTTTTTTAGTAAATTATATCTCGCAAGGGTTTAATTATGCTGACTATATTCAAGCCTAGTATAGAACCTTTTACATTATATTATTTGACCATTCATGGTTTATAAATCTCCACCAAAAGCTCAATAGTGATATCCCTATATGGTTTTATGATTGGTTCACAACCTTTGGACTGATTAAAGAAATCTATCCACAACCAGTAGTTGATGGTTATGACACATTCAATCAACTTAGTAAAGCAGAAAAATTCATGAAGTCATTTTTATTTCATAGTGTGTTTAGAGTTCCATGGATTTTTGCATGGGGCTTCCAAATCAAGCCAATTCATCAATATAAACCATGTTCATTAATTAGGCAATACACAATCAAATGGTGGAGTAATTACAGGGTAGATTTTTTCTCACCCAAGGCAGTTACCCATTATATACAAACTGAAGAAAAATTAAGAATCCATTTTAGCAAGGAAGAAAGTATTAAGCAACTCCATATCCCAATTCAAGTAGCCATGCAGCAAGTCTCTCATTCAAGCCTAATTCAAGTAGTCATGCAACAAGTTTCTCATTCAAGCACCCCGGTATTAATCAAGGAAGAAGAACAAAGGAAATTTCAAGAAATAGAAGAAGACATCGATTTTAAGAAGATGGTGGATCCATACAATAAATTCAAAGACAACAGAAAATTCAAGATAGAAGAACCCAAGGAAGAAGACCCGTTTGGAGGCCCATTGGGTCAAGATCTGTTTGAATTTTAATACGTAAGCAGTGACGCATTCAAGATAATCAGTATGGAGGCACCCAGACTCCACTCTGATTTCATTAAAAAAGATAAGAAATAGTGGTGGGACCCATACTCCACTCAAGACTAATCAAGATAATCGGTAATGGAGGGTCCCACACTCCACTCCGGACTTCAAATTTTATTTAATTTCATTTTTAATAGAATAGAAGTGTTCTATAAATAGGTAGTTTATATTCATTGTAAGACACGCTGATTTTAGCCCCCTCTACTTCTCTTACCTCCTCACTCTAAATTCATATTGGATCTCTCATAGTTCATCTGCAATTTCACCAATGTCCCCAAACCTAAACTTGTATTCAATAATTGATTATTAATCAAAGGTAATATTTTAGATTATTTATTTACTGTTTATTTTGAATTGTTTGTGTTTTTGAATTGTTTTGTTTACAACTGTTATAATTTTGTCTTTTTGTTTACAACTGTTATCATTTGTCTTTTTGACTATTATAATTGTTTTAATTTGTATTTTTCATGTGAGAACACCCTTTTATGTGAGAACATCACTTTATCTGAGAATAAATATAAGCCATTGAAACATTTAAATTAATGGTTTGGATTTGATTATGTTCCGCCAAAATCATAAGTCGGGGTAATTAAATGCAAGTTGTTCTCAGATTAAAGGTGTAGCATATTAAAGTCCCTGACTTATTATTTTGTACGTATTTATGTACGTATTTAGCTACCAATGGGGACATGAATTGCGTTTTGAGATAACGATGTCGCCATTGGAGAACCATAATTTGTGAAAGCTCTGTTGCTGCCTAGCAGCACCACCAGATTAATGGTTATAGCTATTAGCACTATATTATCTATTACCTCTAGATATAAAAAAAACACACATACGTTACATTTGAAGCACTTACAAACAATGGTAAAAATACCTTTAAGTTGCACTCTAAGCACCAAGTTGCTTTAGTAGCACATGCAAGTTATGAAAGAAGCACATACTACTTACAATTGAAGCACTTACAAGCATTAGCTGAAGCACATATGAGTTGTACTCTAAATACCAAATTATTTTCGTAGCATATACAAGTTATAAAAGAAGCACCTTCATGTTACATTTGAAGCACTTACAAGCAATGGTTAAAGCACCTACATGTTACATTTGGAACACTTAATTACAGGCAATGGTCAAAGTACCCATGTGTTACATTTTAAGCACTTACACGCAATGGTTAAAGCACCTACGAGTTGTACTCTAAGCACCAAGTTGTTTTAGCATCACATGAAAGTTATAAAAGAAGCACATACAACTTACATTTGAAGCACTTACAAATAGTAGTTGAAACACCTATGAGTTGTACTCTAAATACAAAATTATTTTTGTAGCACATACAAGCTATAAAAGAAGCCCCTACATGTTATATTTAAAGCACTTATAAAAAAATTGAAGCACTTATGAGTTGTTATTTAACAACTTTGAAATTATAGTTATTTCAAATTGTTTTCGTATTATATCCAATATATAAAAAGAAGAACCTACAAACCACATTGAATGACTTATAAACAATTGTTGAAACACCTATGAGTTGTAGTTTGAACACCTTTAATTTACTTTTTCCCAAGTTTTTCCAAGTTTTTTTACGTAGCACCTACTGGTTACGCTTGAAACACTTACAAATAGCAGTTGAAGTACCCATGAGTTGTTATTTAAGCACCTTGAAGTTATATTTTTTCCAAGTTGTATTTGTAGGACGTCCAAATTCATAAATGATGTATCTGCATGCCAAACATACAACTCTAATTATACAGAAAAATACTAGTTGTGATATTGCTAATAAATCTCTTTTCCTTTTCGTTTGTGTATGTTTTACAAAGTTCAAGATACAGAGCTAATGTTTGGTACAACAACAAACCATATGATTTCTTCTATCACAATGTTAAACTATACTTTCTATATGATATATATTTTGTGAATGAATATGTGTATTAATCAACGTGTTACCACTAAAATACTGAATCAGAGTCATTTCCCTTGATATACTTTTCCTTTAATCTCATTCTTCACAAGATGAATCAGCAGAATGGTTGCCATCAGATTCTAAACAATGAGCATAAAACACACGTTATTCCATCCTCTAGTTGATATGTAATCAGCAAGAAGAGGACCAATGACGGCTCCAACAAAACCAATGCCATCAATTATAGTCGAAACAATGGCTAAAGCGTGGGAATTCCCCTTTATCACAATTTGCATTCCAAGATTAGCAGCCACTGCTGGTGTAATAATCGAGTAAGGTCCATTGACCAACAAACCATATATGAACATTAGTACAATGTTAATGAGCATAGATTTTTCCACCATATGTACGGTAAGAAACCAGGGCTGGAACGGATAGAAACAAGAATACAAGTGAACTTACAGTCGAGGCTTCAATCCTGTCTGACATGAAACTGGCCAAAATGCCACCAATGACTCCTCCAATATCGAAAATTGTTGACACTATACCAGTCTTTTTGTGACACAAATTCACTCAAGCAACATTGGAGCTAAACACTTCACTTCAAACCTCACATGAACGGGAAAAAACCCTCAGAAAAACAACTATGCACAATGATGGAGATCAGGGTACGCCTACCACCATAAATAAAGACATTCCACGACTTGAACAAACATTCAAAGGCTATGTTCGTGATCCTCTAAGCAACATGGGTGGACCTATGACAAGGTCTAGAATGAAGCTTAGAGATGAAGCATTGAATGGTTTGATTGATCGCCTTCA
>JAULKK010277009.1:0-14837 GCA_032355705.1 Rubia peregrina
CAACGGAATTTTTTCCTGGATTCCAGGGAGGAGAAATGTAGTTAGATGGAATTTGATTCATTTTACTATAATGTTAGGATAAGTCCTCACTACTTTCTGGTACTTTAAAGTTTAAATTGTAGTTATTTTTCTTTTACAGAGAACACTTGTTCTCAAATATAATTTTCTCATTGCATCTTATAAGACCGCATCCCGCATGTGGTTAAAGGAGAAGAGATGCAGAATAAGATATGAGAAACCGATCTTAATATGATTTTCTGTAAGCAAATTAAATGTCCATGTCATACTTGAATGCTTGCCATGGTACTAGATCTTCATAATAAAATTGGTGAATTATATGATATTTTTAGATTTAGTTTTCCATAGGAAAATACTTTTGTTACAAGAATTCGTGAAGAAAATTTTCAGTCTCATGGACAACAAATTTGTCCTGATTTCTCACTGCAATAGTTGGATGGAAAGCCACCACCTTATGTTCATTTTTTACTCATCCTACAAATTTGTAGCAATGCGTTCAGGATATTGTGATATAAATGACGCAAGCTAGCTGATGGGGTTATAAATGTTTCTGTTATGATTTTCTCGGTTTCTTCCCTTTCCCCCCGTCTTTCTGGACAATTTTCTATCTTTTGCTGCTATGAAATCATTTTCCTTATTTGTTTCCTTTACTTCTTAAGTGACAACGTCTCATCCACCAAAGAGTGTATTTTTATTCTTAAGTACAGGATGTCGTGGAAAAGGTTTTTTTATTGCGGCTTCCACTGGAGATCTCGTGTTGCTTAAGAGTTTGATTCATTTTATTTATGAAATTTTGATTGTAGATGTGGGAAATTATTAAGACTAGACGGGGAACTGAATGTCAGTATATAATTGGGGGAATAAAGAAATTCTAAAAGAAAAGCTGATAGTCAAATCTAGAAGAGGTGAAATTTGGAGGGAACTTCTACGAGTTTATTCATCATGAAAAGAAGGAAATAAGCTTTTGCAGATCTTTTGTTTTCTCAGGTAGTGAGGTATTTTGTATGTGTTTTAATTTGCTCATTTGGGAATTTAGATTTCTTGAAATTTACTCATTTTTATGATTTTATGAATCTTCATATAGGTATGGGATACTGGATAAGTTATTTGGACAGTTTGATTCGGCTTCTGCGAATCAAGGGCTCAACTCTTGAACCAGATTTCTTTTGGGATCCGATTTGTTCAGCGTTAAGGTGGTCCGATTTGTTCATCGTTATACCGCTTTGTTCTTTTTCTTTAGCTCTACCGTTCCTCCTTTTTCGCTTTCTCTATGGGTTAATGTGGGGGCTCTGATTTGTTGATTGTTATATCGCTTTCTACTTTCTGTTTTGCTCTCTTTATTGCTTTTCTATGTAGATGAATATGGCTTTCCCTTTTCAACGTATTTATTTCCTGTAAGTTATCTTTGTTCTTTCAGTTTCTTGAACTCACATTTTTCCTCTTCTTTTACTGGTAATTTCTGCTTCCCTCATTTGCCTTCAATCTATAAAACAAATGTAAGGTCTCTTCTCTTGTGTTTATATTTCCATTTCTTGCGTTTTACCTGCCCTTCGTTGTGTTAGGATTCAATTACCTTAGTTTGCACTTTTTTCCTGGTTTTTGGTTGCCAAAGAGGGTTGTTCCGTTGCTTGTTAATTTTTACTGTAGATTTCTCAGGTTAGGTTTCTGTACTAGATGAAACCTTAGTTTTTCATCTTTTTCAAGAGTTTCTCAAGTATTGAGGCATTATAACAAAGCAAGCCAGAGAGCTTAGGGATGTTAGAAAGTGGCCAGAGAGATTAGGTGGGATTGATTATTAGGAATTTGAAAACCCTCTTTTAGTTTATGATTTAATATGCCATTAGTTTCGTTCCAGATGAATTTGTGATTGCTTTTATACTCTTATTGATCATTCAAGCTTCTTATAGCATTTTATCTGTAAATGTTATTGTTCATTTTATTTGTATAATTTGTACGGCCAGTGGCTGATGATGCAATAGAAAAGTTCTGACACTGTATGATGACTAATAAGTATGCAAATGCGGAAGAGAATGATCTTTAGAACTTAAAAGTTAAAAATGTTAAGTATAAGCCATGAGAGACTAGGGAAAAACCTGTCATGTTCTGCCATTTGGATTGTTGGTGTGAGTTCTGTTGGTATTTCCGTTTATATTTGAGTGCTTGAGTTTTCATGGTTAAATATAAGTTGCGAATGTCAAACAGACCGATCTTTTCAATATAGTGATTCAAATATCTGCCTCCTTTGGGAGCTTCTTTTTGTTGGATGTTTTACTGATTGAACTGGGTCTATACTTTTTTTCAAAATGCAGTATATATCCATGCTGTTCATTAGGATGTTGATTGTCATTTCAGTACATGGATTCTTAAATAACTTGATGAAGTTATGCTTACTTTTGGTACTCACTTTTGTTTTGACATAATATAAATATGCTATAAAGGTGGTTGACTTGAAAGGAAAAGTCTAGGAGGTAATGTAGTTGTTTCATCTATGGTTCTGCCCATTTTCTCAGATGTCTAAAACAATTTGTGATTTTAATGCCTGAAAAGACTATTCATGAACGCACTTTTGGCATGAGCTTTAGATTTAGATTTACATTTACGTTTTTTATATCCTTTTGCTTATCATGTGGAGAAAATTGATGCCCTGTGGTAAATGCCAACATTTTCTGTTGCTCCGGACTTATCTCCCACGACCTTCTTATGTGAGTACAGCTCCTTTAAATGTCTTTTCTTGAATTACTGTACACCAAATGTGATGCATTCTATGAAGATATTAATATGCTGCTGATTTTACACCCCAGGAGTGATATAAAAGAACGGTTGAATAGAAGCAAAATCTTCTAGCAGGTGGACACTCTTACATTTACTTTAACCATATATTTTTTCTTATCTTTAATTATTAGATTAAAGAGTAGCTGTGGATATCCGAAAGATACTAACAACAGCGATAGGAAAAAGCTAAGGTGGCCTTATCATTCTAAAACTTTTAAAGTGATGATTTGCTTTGCTGCTGAAATTCCAATGCACGCAATCACAATGCATTGTGTGGCCAGGAGGGAGAGAATTGGAGAGTTCCAGATACTTTTCTAAGGCAGCATGATGCAAAACAGTGAGTCACGTGGATAATACTCTACATTTTAATATGTGAATGTTTTAAAATCATGCCTAATGCAAGAAATTAATGCTCTGTTTTGCGAGGGGTGTCTACTTGTATGCCTATCTTACTTCCAATTGTGTCCTATGGTGGAGTGAGGGCCACACAATGTCACCCAGTGAAAGAGTCTACATCGATATAACTGGATTGGTTCTGTCAACGAGTTCACGTCGACATAATTAGATTGGTGCTGTCAAGGAGTTTACATTGTGTTATTTTGTTTAGATTGTCTTTTTTTCCTTGTATGCATTATGTGTTTTCTTCCATTGGATGTAAAGATTGTGTGAGCTAACTGAAAGACTTATACCTTGATATTAACAACCTCAAACTTCAAACTTGCTTTGTGGATGTGATTTCACAGGATTGATATGTCTACTCAAACTTCAAGAAGTGTAATACGACACAGAAAACACCAATTTTTTATTAAGATTCGACGATGCTTGAAAGACCTAGTAATACATAAAACTACGAGATCCCTTTCGAGGATTAAGATTCAAAAATGTCTACGAAGGTTCCTAGGCTTAAAATTTTATTCTTTTTGCATCTTCTCTTCTTTTGTAATTCTTAACTACTTGAATATTCTCTTTTTATAGTGGATCTTCTCAGCACTATCAGGGAGGAGGATGTCGAGACCACACCTAAGTAGACAATGGAAGGTGGAACCTAGTCAACTCCCGTTTATAATATAGAAGATTCTTCTAGAAGGTCACCAATTAGGGAGAGACCCAACAATTTGAAGAAGCCAGGGGTTGACCCCCTCATTCCTACTCCTGTGTTCACGTTACTAAACTCTAAAGTGATGCATCTCTATCTTCCCAATCCTTATAATTCTTTGGTGATCTAGGAAAGAATCCTTCGATGAGTTATTTTTGCCTATATCTTTATCACCATTTTATACATGCATATATATATATATATAATAGTTCTTCAATAATATAGAGGTTGTAACAGTCGTCCATTCATCTGTCTACTCCTCTTCGAATGTCTTCTTCTCCCTCCTTCATGGCCTCCTCGAGACTATGGCAGAAGTTGCATGCAAGGAAAATGCAGCATACAACTGAAGAAAAATCTCAAAGCTGCGCGGATAGAAGTCATACAACTGAAGAAAGACCTCAAAAAGAAGGACTACAGCCTTAAAAATTGAAAACTGAAAAAGGACCGCTTGTCCAAAGAATGCAGCCATAAGGATCACGTGATCTCTTCGAGTCTTATACCAACAAGGTGGTTAAGACTCTGGAGTTTCAGAAATTGTTCGTCGACCTACTAAAGAGCTTGAAGAGAATAGGCCGTTGAATGCATCTATGACTACTTCGCTTCCTGATGATCAAGCTCAACTACTAAAGAAGCATGTTGATAAGAATGCTGGAGAGAAGATGGTTGAAAGGTGGAAAGAGAAGACTAACGAAAGTGGATTGAAACTTTGGCTCCTTGACTTCATCAAGGAATCGTAAAAAAATTCAATGCAGAAAAGCTTTTGAAGATTGATCTTAGTGTCATAGCCGCGACTGATGCGAAGTCCAATCCCGAGGTGGAGCCTACGAAGAAGAAGGATGCAGAGTCCTCTAAGAAGGATGGAGATGCCTAGGTTATTGAACATGAAGTAGAACATCTAAGAACTGCTACTAACGAGGAAGGGGAAGCCGATCATAGTACAGGCTCTTCTGACTACGAATTCTTCCCTTTCTTGATTTGTATTTTAACTTTTGGGGCTAATGATCAATTAACCTCTTTCTTCGCCACTATCTTTGTTATCTTCAACCTCAATAATGATTTGTCTCTCCTTTCTTCTTCTTTTTATTGCTTATCGTAGTTTTCGATTGTAAGAAAGAAGCTAGAGAAATATCGTCAGGACTTGGCCGAGGTCAAGTTCGAATTGGCCAGGCCCTACAATGACTTAACCAAGCTCAGTGAGGAGCTGTCCATAGCTAAAAAAGAATTAACATCTTGGCGTGATAACAGTTATCCCACGATCTAAAATCTCTTAGAGGAGTTATGCGAAAGGCAAGCTATAGAGGACACGATTATTACCCTCGATATTGTAGAGGGGGAGTGCAATCCTTGCGAGATGTGGCGAAGTGAATCGAGATTTCGAAAGGGCCACTAGCATTAAAGTTGAAAATAGTCAATGGTCAGTCAGATAAGGTGTATTTATCTTGTAACATCTTATTGTATTTTGCACCGTAAAATGTGTTGTAATGTTATAAAATTTTCATCTCGGAAGATACTTGTCGAGGATTTTTATGAAGTGCCTTATATTTCACTTCGTCATTTTTGACATAAATAAGATTTGGCTATCTCGTGAATAACCATCGATGTGTAGCGAATGGCATAGAGTAAGAATAAATGCAGCATTTTCCATGCAATCACAAGTATTTAAATGCAGCGCATAGTGTACAAATCTTTACTTAATTAATCAGCTGTATGCATGGAGTACGAATCTGAACATATTTGGATGCAGCGCATGGTGTACAAATTCACAAAATAATTTGGCCTCAAAGGTGACCTTCGGTATATAGCAGAATTTTCGGGTGTGCTGCCCTCATCGAAGGCGCCAATCATCGCCTAGAGCTATTTTGGGTTGGATAAGTTGTTCCCTGGATAGACTATTAACAAAAATAACTAGATATCAAGAATGCTACCAACTAGTTTAGAGTTGGTGATATTTGCGAAGATTAACATGTTCCATCTTCTAGGAATTCGACCGTTGCCTATCATTTCAAGCACATAGCTATCCCCTAGGTATGCTTAAGGACTCGGTAAAGACTCTCTAAATTTGCAGCTAGTTTTCATCAGGCTCGTATCGGCTCTTCTCATTTTTTTTTATCATAAAAATGTTGCCTGGAACAAACTGTTCTTTATTTACCCTTCGATCATGCTAGCATTTAACTCTCTCTTTCACCTTAGCTTCATGGAGGGATGCTAACTTACGCTTTTCCTCTACCAGTTTGAGGTCCAAGTGGTGGTTGTCTTCATTAGTCTCCCCTTCGACGGACACCATCATCCCTGGGCTAGGTACTCTAATTTCTGCTAGAATTACAACTTCTGAGCCGTAAACCAAGATGTATTGAGTTTCACCTGTGGAAGAAGACTCAACGTTCGATAAGCTCACGGTACACTTGGCACTTCATTGATCCAGTTTCCATCTGCCCCTTTGAGCCTTGAACGAATACCATTGACAATGGTGTGATTTGTAATCTCAACTTGGCCATTTGTCTGCGGATAGTATGCTGCAGTCACCTTCTTTTGAATTTTAAATTCCTCACACCAACTTTTGAAGAGATCATGAGTAACATGTGTCTCATTATCAATTATAATATTCTTCCAATGGAATGCAATGACTAACTTCCCCTTCATGTTTGTCAATGGCTCAGCCTTAACCCATTTAGTGAAATAATTGTTGCCACAATGAGATACCAGAACCTTACGGGGCCTCTAGGAAAGGCCCCACGAGGTCAATCCCCCATTTATCGAATGGCCACGAGTTGTGTATGTTCATCATTTCCTCCTGAGGGATATGGGTAATCAGTGTATGTCTTTGACAATGATGGCAAGACTGAATATACTTGTTAGCATCATCGAACATCATAGGCCAGTAATATTTGGCTCGAATAAGTTTTTTTTTTGCAACCGATCAAGCCCCCAAATGACTTCCACAAATTCCTTCATAGACACGTTTGATTAGGTAATCAGCCTCATAAGGAGTAAGACAACGAAGAAGCGGTTATAAGTGGCTTCGTCGATTCAAAACATCATCCTGCAGCACATACCTCAGAGCCTTAATACGTATTTTCCATGATTTAACGACCCCTTCTGGGAGGGTTCCATCTCGAAGGTAATTGATAATAGGATTCATCCAGTATTCGTCTTCATCAATTGCCATTACCACGTGTTCTTCGAAGCAGCGTTTACTCAAGGTTTCTATCAGTAACTACTTGAGAGATTGAACACCCAAATACAACGAGGCAAGCTTACAAAAAGCATCTGCCTTGTGGTTCTTCTCCCTTGGTACTTGTGAGATAGTATATGATCAAAATTCACCCAATAAAGGCTTCATCACCTACAAATTGTGCTGCAAGCTGCACTCTCTGGCTTCGTACTCCCTTTTAACTTGTTGAAATAGAATCTCTGAATCAATGAATATTTCCAAATTGTCTACCTTAAGCTCCTTGGCTAATCAAAGATCAGCTATTAGAGCCTCATACTTGGCCTCATTATTGGTGGCCTTAAAGTCAAATGCAGGCATAAGGGTAATCCATACCATCGGGACTAGTAAGCAACACTCATGCTCCACTTCGATAGATTATGTGATATCTACTATGAATTCTGCAAGGGCTTGGCCCTTAATCGTTGTCCTGGATTGGAATTGAATATCATGCTCTCCCAATTCAATAACCCACTTCATCATTCTTCACGATGCCTCGGGCTTCAGGACTATCTGTCTGATGGGATGATTGGTGAGAACTAATATTTATGACCTTGAAAATACAGTTACATCCCTCAAGCACAATAAACAAGGGCTAAGGTTAGCCTTTCGAGAGATGTGTACCCCATTTTAGTGCCTTGCAATGCCCTACTCACAAAGTATATCGAGTATTGCTGCTTCTCTTTCTCCTTCACTAAAACTTCACTTATCGCCAAAAGAGAAGCGGAAATATAAAGGTATAGCACCTCTCCCCTCTTAGATTTCATCAATATGGGTAGAACTCAAAAATTCTCCTTCAATTCTAGAAACTACTCTTCACATTTTTCTGATCACTCAAACTTTTTTCCCTTTTTAATACATCAAAGAAATGCAAGTTTTTCTCACCACTCTTCGATATGAATCAACTCGGGGATGCAAGGACCCCATAAGCCTTCGAACCTCCTTCAATGTCTGCAGACTCTTCATTTTTATCAAGGCCTCCACCTTTCCAGGATTGACTTCAATTCCCCTTACGGAGACCATGAATCCCAGAAATTTTCTAGCTCTCACTCCAATCACACACTTGGCTGGGTTTTACTTCAAATTCAATCGGCGTAACCCATCAAATGTCTCTTTTAAGTCTTGCAGAAATTGTTCAAAAGTCTTGTTCTTTACCACCATATCATCCACATATATCTCCATATTCCTTCCTATGTTTTGCTTGAATAGTTTATCTATTAAGCCTTGATAAGTTGCACCACCATTTTTAAGCCTAAATGGCATCTTCTTGTAACAAAAAGTACCCACATCCGTTCTGAATGAAGTCTTCTCCTTATCCTCCTCTGCATTCAATATCTAGTGATAACCCTTGTAAGAACCAAAAATGGCCAAAACATGATACCCAGCTATAGCTTCCCCAACTTATCGATCTACGACAAAGGGTAGTTATCCTTAGGAAAACATTTGTTTAGGTATGTGAAGTCTATGCACATGCACCATGTGACGTCCTACTTTGGGATCATAACGAGGTTGGCAAGCCACTCTGGATAAAACACCTCCTCAATGACTTCCTCCTTAAAAAGTTTCTATACTTCCGCTATAATTGCTTTAACTCTCTCTAGAGCAAATACTCTCCTCTTTTGCTTAACAGGTTTTATCGAGGGGTCGATGTTTAGCCTGTCGACGGCTAATTTTGAAGGTACCCTTGTCAAGTACGATGTGCTCCAGAAAAATTCATCTACATAACTATAAAAGTAGGGCCTCCAATTCCTCTTTACTCCTTTAGGAATCAGCTATCCCACAACAACCATTCCTGAATTCTGAATTGGGAGCTGCTTTGTTTCAGCTGGCCCAATTCCCTCATGAACTGAAGCCACATCCTTCACCTTGCGTGCTCCTTTCAATGTCGTAAGACTACAGCTCTTTGTCATCACTTGATCTCCTCGAATAGCTTTCACTCCTTTATCGTAGGGAATTTCACCATCAAATGATAGTGTTACCACATCACTCAAACTTGACACATCCATGGTCATCCCAAGATTACATTGTAAGGAGAATAAGCATCAGTAACTGCAAAACTTCAGTCTATTGTTACCTCATTTCTCTCCATTAGCGATCCTGACTAGCAAGGTAATCACCCCCAAAGGGTATACATTTTTACCTGTAAAACCTAACAGTGGTGAAGCTGATTTTTTTCAAATCACTACGGGCTATGTCCAACTAATCAAAGCAGTTTACAAACATCACCTCAACACCACTACCATCATCATTAAATTCCTTTTTTACCCATGAAGTTCCAATCAATGTCAAAACCACCATGGGATATGCATGTGATTACGAATCGCATCTACCTCAAAAAACATAATCGTTTCATCTGGCAGTAATCGTTTATGCTAAGGCTCCCTTGTAGGAATGTTTCGTGATTGGGCCTTCATAATTGTGTTCAAATAACTGTCACTCACGATCCCATTGATAACATTGATTACCCTATGAAAATTAGAATTTCCTTCATTTCTATTCTCCTGGTTTCCGACGGGTTGACAAGAGGTCATTATTCTCGCCATTCCCATTCTTGACCTCAAGGCCCTCAATCAACCTTGTCCCCAGTATCATGGTTAAAATTCCTCCTGTAAGGCTGCCAGGATCTACGCTTATTCATGTGCTTCAAATGTTCTTCTCAAAATGGTTGTCGAGGTTCGGGCTCTCGAAGAATATCTTCCTTTTCACACCATTCAATATCCATCTTGAGATGGGTACAATCATTTGTGTTATGACCATAATCCATATGGTGCTCGTAGTATTTTTTACATGGCTCTCCTTGTGGCCACAACCGCAACTGACTCCCTTCACAGGAAGATGCGCTCAAAATAGACCATGGAAAATTCTCCAAATTTCAGTTCGAGACCATCCCAGAGGTTTATACCTTTTGAACCCTGATTTTCCACTTCCAACGGCTTCTTACTATGATGATCACCAGAATTCATATGCTTGTCAGTCAATCCCTTTATCTTCTTCCTGGCTGCATCTTCTATCTTTGAGTGTTACTTCACCACTTCCTAAAGCTGCTAGAGAGTTCGAGGGTTTTAGTGGCCAGTTTCTTATTCAACTCCACGTCTGAGATTCCAATCAGATATCCCATTAACCCCTCATTCTTCATGCCTTCTACAAGTCCCAAAATCTCATCCACGTATTTATGGTAGAACGCCTCAGTAGCTTCCCCAGCCTTTTACTTAGTCTGGTACGATTCAGGAAACGTCTTTGTAAAATTATTCTTCTGGGAATATTGACTCAAAAGAGCTCCACTGAAATCTTGGTATGAATGCAAAGAGCCCCTAGGAAACTTATTGAACCATTCATGGGCTTTCCCTCAAAAATAACATCCTACGAGCTTACATGTCAACCTCTCATCAAAATCCCAAGAATTCATAAGGCTTAGGAAAGTCTGAATGAATTTCCTTGGATTTTAATTCCCTCCATAAGTGGGAAGCCTCTCTGGTGGCTTTGTATCCACTTCCCATCGAACAGACGTTACCCACAGGCTAAAGGGAGACCCTACGACCTACCCTGTTGGCCCTATTAACCTGCCCAAATCTCTTTTCAAAGCATCTCCAGCCTCTCCTCCAGGCCCCAACGACGAGGGATCTCTGTAATGATGCAGGGATCTAGGAGCCTTCACAAAAGGAAACTAGTACATCGGTTGAGAAATCATGTAACCCAAATGAGGCCCGGGTTATGTATTTCCTAGATACATATAGGGTATAGATCATTGACCATAAAAACCATACCCTAACTAGATGTTGTGGGGTTGTGCTAATTTTGGGCTTCATATCCTTGAAACCCCAAGGAAGATTACTATATACCTATGCTCAAAACCAAGAAAAAACATTGAGGTCATAGGCATTGAGGGAGGCATTGAGTAAACTATCCCCTGAGTATACTCAGGAAATGAAGGCTGTTGTCAAGGGTGAACAACTTCTCCCTCATAACTAAGGTATGGAACCCCCAACATAGGCTGAGATGAAGGCCTCGCCTGCATCTCCACAGACATCGCAGATGCTACACCTCTGAAATATCCTAGCTTTGATGTCTGAGTCACCAGAGGCTTCAGTGAAGTGAGCATCCATATCCCCCACACGAGTCCGGCAGCGGGTGTTGCAAAGGTACCGTAGTACCAATTCCTACCCCAGGCTCTATACTAACTTCTGGTTGTCTCGATTATCCTGCTGCCCCTGCTCGAGACCTTTCTACAACGAGTGGGGCTGAGTTAGGCCCTGTCGAGACCTCGACTAGATCAGTCCCAACATTCTTCGATATAGGGAGATTGGCCACATTGCTTTTCTTCCTTCTTCTATACGTGGACTGAATTTTGTCACATGCGCCAGTTCCTTTGATTCTCAACCTCTCATTCATTCGATTAGTGATTGTAGAAGTGGACACAAACCAAGGAATCTAGATCAGAAATTATGTTGGCAATTAAGGATTATGTATGTTCAATTACTGAAATAAAATGTCCAGTTCAACGGCATGGGAAAAAGAGTCTTGATTTGGTTATAAATTTCATATTTCCTGTTTCACTTCAAACTTTAAAAGGAAAAAAATAATTTACAGTAGACAAACATATTTTATTATTAATCTCAATTAGGTACAATAAATTTAGTAATTAAAAAAATTAAATTAGGTGCAATAATCTCAAGCACCATTTAATAGATATTGTTTGATTGGTGCTGTCAACCGGGGATATTGAAGTCATTTTGACTAAACTAAACTCAAGTTATCTAAAAATAACATACTAATATTATAATGTGTTACTGATTTTAATTCATTATCTCAAGCACCATATAATAGATATTGTTTGATTGGTGCTGTCAAACAGGGATATTGAAGTCATTTTGACTAAACTAAACTCAAGTTATCTAAAAATAACATACTAATATTATAATGTGTTACTATATATAATAAATCATAACTTGTTAAAATATACGACTTCTAAAAATATATTTAAACCCATAAATATCTCATACTATATATCACTAAAGAAAATTCAAATATACACATAATTTGAAATAGAGTACTTTTGATATAAATATGTACATGATAAATATTATTTATTTATTATATATGACAAAGTTTTGTTTTAAACTGGCTAATTGTTAATGAGGACGTTTTATAATTAGTGAGACTAACTAGGTCATTTGACATTTACTTTTATTTATTGAAATGAGATACCTATAATTACGATAACATTTTAAAATAAATCTCAACATATAAATATTTACTTTTAAAAAAATTGAATGAAATATTATAAAAATAATCAGTTTTTCCCAAGCACCATATAATAGAAATTGTTTGCTTGGTGCTGTCAACCGAGGATATTGAAGTCATTTTGACTAACCTAGACTAAAATTGTCCAAAAATAACATACTGATATTATAATATATTTTTAATTTTTTTACTAAATATAAGCAATCATAACTTGTTAAAATATATAACTTCTAAAGATATATTTAAAATCATTAATATCTCTTACTAAAGAAAATCCAACTAAACACATTATATGAAATAACAAAATATTCAAAAAAATTATACAATGGTAGAATACTTTTGATAGAAAATTGTATACATATTATTTATTTATTATATATGACAAAGTCTTGTTTTAGACCGGCTAACCGTTAAATGAGGATATTTTATAATTAGTGAGACTAATTAGGTCATTTGATATTTACTTTTATTTATTGCAATGAGATACACATGAATATGATAACATTCTAAAATGAATCTCAACATATAAATAATTACTTTTTAAAATTTTGAATAAAATATTATTCCCAAGCACCATAAAAGAAAATTTGTTTGCTTGGTGCTATCAACCGGGGATATTGAAGTCATTTTGACTAAGTTAAACCAAAGTTGTCCAAAAATAACAAACTAATACTATAATATGTTGCTGATTTTAATTTTTTACTATATATAATCAATCATAACTTGTTAAAATATATAAATTTTAAAGATATATTTAAAATCATAAATATCTCATACTATATCTATGTATATATCACTAAAAAAATCCAAATAAACACATAATTTGAAATTAAAAAAAAATATTCTGATTTTTTTATACAATAATAGAGTACTTTTGATAGAAATATGTATACATATTATTTATTATTATATATGACAAAATATTATTTTAGACCGACTAACTGTTAAATGAAAACATTTTATAATTATTGAGATTAATTAGGTCATTTGATATTTACTTTTATTTATTGTAATTAGATACACATACTTATGATAACATTGTAAAATAAATCTCAACATATAAATAATGACAAAGTCTTGGGAAAGACCATCTTTCCATAGGTTTATGAAAAGATGAGATTTAATTAGAATAATAAAAGGTAAAATGTCTTAGTTGTAATGTTAAAAATTTATCATGCAACGTGCAGTAGTTATAAAGTTTATAACTCAATTCATGTAACCTGAAATTTTATCTTCATTTCTTCTAATTTGCACTTTAAACCTTGGTTTTTCTACTACTTATGAAAAGACCGTCTTTCAAGAGACGGACTCATAAATAATTACTTTTTAAAAACTTTGAATGAAATATTATAAAAATAATCAGTTTTTATTATATTCAATATTTAACGATTTATAACTAAATTAATTATTTCACTTCATAACTCATATAATTTTTCCTTAGATGACTAAACTTTAAAATTTTAAATAAACTTTGTTTTTAATTTAAATATATGACACAAAATGTGCATCCTAATATTTTAATTAATAATATCGTGCAACGCGCGATGTTACTCCGCTAGTTGAGTATAAAAGAAATTCAAAAATCGTGTCAATTTTACTACAAATCCTACAAAATCACACATTGATTGGTATAACGACTCAAATATAAGAATCAAATTTTACCACACTTGAAGTCTTGAATGAATAATGTTTTTGTTAAAGTTTGAAGTAATGATATTTGAATATCAATCCTTTTCAATTAGTTAACTGCTCCCCATCAGATAATCCGCCAATGCACAACCAAACATATGCAAATATGTAGCTCCCAGTTGGACAGTGTAATAACAAAAACAAAATCATAAAAGGAGACAGCCATGCCAAAGTTAGCTTAATTTCTTTTTTTTTAAAGCAGTCACTGTGAAGGATCAATTACTCTCTTATGTTCATCGTATATGACACTTTTCCTTCTAACTTATTTTATTGTTTATATTGGCATAACTTTTAAGTTTGGCAAAAAAAAAATTAAATTTCCTCCACTCATTCTACTTTTTATTTTCTACGTTCAATTTCTTTAATTAATTTCACTCCCTAAATCCAACGCTAAAACCTATACTGTCACGTATAGAAGGAAGGGTAATCATTTGTTAAACATAATTTTTTTTCCCCTGATTTCTTTCACTGATGTATTAGGACATAGAGTACGATTTACAACTATCCACAACTATAAACAAAGATGTACACTTTCAAAAAAAAACTGGGAGGTATATGTGCACTAAATACCTGGGGATATGAATGCTCTTTACTCAATATAATTATTTGGTTTTTTTAAAAAAATATTCATGATATGTTTTCAATATATTACTTTCATGTTTAGTTTTTTACATGATTCTAAATTTAAGTATTTTTAAATTTTAAACTTGTGATGATTTTAAGATTTGGAATGATGTTATATTGTTGTTTTATTATGTTTATGGAATGATGATGACAGTTAAATTTTTTTTAATTCACGTTTTACAGCTTTAA
>JAULKK010277019.1:0-14836 GCA_032355705.1 Rubia peregrina
GTACTACTATATAATGTACCCCAGAGCATGAATACAAACACAACATTATTACCCCGTAAATATTCTTCATGGTATCAAAGCCTAAAATCCTGAAAACCTAAAGAAAATTTTCAAGCAGCCACCACCTCATCGCCCAACCCCAGAACCACCGCCTGCCTCCACTTCTTCTACCTCGACCATCGTTCTTACAAGGACCACAATTGCCCTAATCCAATGTCGTAACCATAGGGTTCTGATCTACGAATTTTGCTATGCCTCCATCGACATCATCGGCGTGTCAGGCGAGAAATTAGTGTTGCGGAAGCATGAGAAGTCTAGGACCCGCAACCATAGCAAGACGGTGAAACCTAAGTGCCCCGTTCGGTGGTGCAAGAAGGTTTTGACGTTCTCCAACACGACTACTTGCAAGCACTCTGATATTAGGGTTTGTTTGAAACACTGGTTTGAATCGGCTGACCACGTTTGCAAGAGACTGTCGTCTACGTATTCAGCTCTGGTGGATAGACCAACTACAACGACAAAGATTGGGAACATATTTTTGGAGGTTTTTTTTAATGTCTTTTCCCCTTTTCTATTTTTTATTTTTTTAATCTTAAAGAAAAATGGTCATTTCACTACATTCCGGCCAAAATTCCCATTGACAATCGAAATCAACGGCGCCCAAAATTAGATTAGCAAATACATCTAAAAGTTAGATTTATTTTGGTACTTTCTCATTTTCCAGGGTTAGATTGACACTTTCGACGTAAAGTTAGGGTTATTTTAACACTTTACTCTAAATGTAAATGATTATAAGACTATTTTAAAGATCGAATCCAAATGGTACGGGTATTCTGTAAAAAAAAATCATAACACATATATGCTTAGAGGGAACTCGAATACGAGAACTTATAAGCGGGGATGATTGTGGTCATTTCACCTCTCGTGTGTTACATAATATTGATGTTGCCCGTAAAAAAATATGGGTATTATATAAATAAAGATGAACAGTTTAAAAAATATTTTAAGGAGGCATACTATATTATATAAGATGAATGCCAAAAACAATGTCGTTTTGGTGTCGATCTTATAGAAACTTTTATTCATACATGTTCTTTCATTGAAACTCTTTCAACTATTGATTTTTAGTCAAGTGATAACAGTGTAAAAAGACGTAAAATTACACTTCGCAGTCGTTGCCCATAGTGGCTTGGCTCCACAGGTGCTATTTATTAGGCAACTCTCATCTCCCTTGAGTTATTATTATAATATGATTTCTTGCTTGTAAAATTTTGTTATCACTTATGGCTATTCAGTTTTTAACTTACAAGGATTTATTTTCTTATCTTATTGGTCGATTCATAAATTGGTGTAGGAATAAATTTGAATGAGGTTTCCTTAACGTGTGTGTTCATTATCTTATTGTGAAATCAATGCAATATTTCTCTCTCATCCCCTACTTCTCTCTTTAATTATTGACTTACCAATAATGTTTCTTTTTTGGATTCCCCTCTTTCAATGGATAAGCCACCTCTGGGTGGCACAAAAAGCTTCGCAGCTGCCCGAAAATCTAAATCACCTCCACTATCCACCTCATTACCAAATAACCCTAACCTAGTAGCCAAAACTAAACACAAGGGTAAGATTTCCTGCCTCTACACCAAAGATGAAATCTAGTAGCCATCGTCCCATTACAACAATACGCTCATAGGAAAATTCCTCAAGGGTAGACTGACGATAGATCAATTGAAAACAGCTTTCAAAACTGCAGGTTTCACTAGAAGATACCTACTTAGATCAATGGATTTCAAGCACATCTTAATTCGGTTTGAGGAAATCGAAGACTTTTAGAGATGATGGATTAAGGGTTTCTGGATCTTTCAAGGAACTGAGATGAAGCATCTGCGTTGGACTTCATATGTCACTCCAAACAAATAATTGTCAATCATACCGGTATGGATAACAATCTGTGATGCTTCCCTATACAACTATAACACCTCTTCTATTCAATTTAGAGAATATCATTGGTAGTTTTATAAAAACGGACGCAACCACTCTAGTTCTCACTAGGGCTACAACCATAAAAATATGTTTTGAAAGAGATCTTTTGAAAACCTCTAAAACACACTATTTGCCTTAGTTTTATCTCAAAAAATAAGAAGTACACAGTAGAATATGAAATGTTCCTGCCAAATTTGTGTTCTGCTCAAAATTAGGACATTATGATAGCCAGTGCAGGAACCTCACCAGCTCCCCCTCCAACCCCCTTAACCCCCTAAATGGAAGCCTACTGGGAACAGATTCCGTGATTCATTAACAATTCTTTAGTTGAAAGCCCATATGAAGAACCCATGCCTAAACAGCCATCACTAACCTTAACCTCCATCCATCCCTTTACCAGCCTTCTCCTATCACTAATCAAAATGCCTCTCAAAGTGATAACCCTCTCTCTAGGCAATAGTCAGTTTACAAGCAAGAAAACGATTCAGATGTTTCTGCTTCTGCTTAAAGAGTCACTGATAATTCTGCTCCTGCTCCAAGAGACATTGATATATTACCTAATGCTACTAAATATTTCAACATCATGAATGAATATGCAAAGGATGATTTAAGCATCATCCCATGTGAACTTTCTTTCCCCAATTTTAGCAGTGTTAAATCTAACATAAATTTCTACTTGCAAGAAAGAAAAAAAAAATAGATTCCTGCCCCTGCAGATAATTAGCTCATTGGATTAAATGGGAAGTAATTTTAAAAATGAGCTCACAGATATTGCATAGACTCGTTTGGTTTTTGCACTGGTTACACAGGTATCACCTAAGCTTTCTAAGAATGTAACTGTTGGACTTGTAGGTAATGCTAATTCCACTAAGCCAGACTACCTAAATCAAATAAATAAGATGATGTTAAGATCATCTTCAAAAAGTCAAAAGGGTTCTGATTAAGGATTAATTCAACAAATAATATCTTTCAAAAAAATACAACTGATAATATGAAATTTCTTATGTGAATCTTAGAGGAATGTACTCATATATGATAAGATTAGATAACTGAATCAGAAAACACAATTTCTACTTGATTTGTTTAATTGAACCAAAGCGCCCAAATGACCAAATTTTAAACTACATGAAGGAACTTAGATTCCAACACTTCATAAAATCACCTAATGCTAAAATATGGTTAATGTGGACATATCAAATTTTTGTAAACCCAATAATTGATCATGAATAGTTTCCCTTTATCAACATTCACAGTCCAAATTTAAATATAGCAATGGAGGCACTACAAGAAACATGACTTATTACTTCACTAATTTTACCTCGGGTTTTTTGCTTACGTCAAATAACCAAGGTAAAACGTTTTTTTATCTCAGTTATTTTATTTTGTGTAGTAAATGAAAAATGATCTCGGTTGAAAAATAACCGAGGTAAATATTAGGTTTTTTACCGTTGTTCTGTGATAACCGAGGTAAATAAATTCCAAATGCAAAGTAATAAGTATAAGTGAAGTAGATGCGATTTCGATAACATGGGTATCCCCTAGCAGTAATAGTGTATTAATATATGAACGACTACGCAAAAATGGCCAGGTCGACCAAAATACAACCGACGTTAAAGAGACATCGCATTTTGAGCCTAGCGATGTCGTACTTTCCCATCACTCCAAACCAGTGCCTAAATCCAATCAAATAAATTAAATCACGTGATGTCACAATTTATTCGGTAATTTTGTTGGTGAACTCGACATCATGGGTGCGAATGATGTGCGACGTCACACTTATTTGTCGTACCTAATAAATCAACAATGGATAACCAATCCAGCTAGAACTTGGAAAGACTAATATTTCTACCATGCATATAATATCCAAGAAACATCCCACAATATAAAAGGTTAAGAAGCAAAAGATAAAATATCCCAAAAAAAATCATCATCATACACGAAAAAATAACATTCATGGAAAATAATAGGGTGGTGATGGTTGGGATGTCATCTGCCGACGAACTATTCCTATCAGACTCTTTGGTTGAAGACTCTGTATCGTCGTCACCAGACCCTTCTTCATCGGATTTAATTCTCACATTATCCTCGTTATCCCCTGACACATCATCCATGGGTGCATTGATTGCACCATAGACTTCAACTACACCAAATCTTCCAAAATCTTTTGCACGTTGCGGTCTGTGTACTGCGCTAGGGCCTTGGTCTCGGCCACGTTCTTCATAAGGATGCACCAAGAGCTATGTTAAGGCATGTTGGGGAAAAAGTTAAATGAAATAAAAATTATAAAACGTAAATAATTAATATTTTGGAAAAAAATAAGAGCTAAAAACTTTCATACCCGATCGCGGAGCAGGAGTACTGGTGGTGGAAAGATCCTCTGTTGTGGAAACCAAACGATTTGCCTTGGTCTTGGTTGGTAGAGGCACTCTCACATTTCCCGTGGGGACGTTGAGATCAATCCATGTCTCCACCTCCCAATACCCAATGCTTCTGCCCAGAGTAGCTCACATCATAGTACTTCAGCTGGATCTTCTTCTTTGATTTGATCAGAAATTTTTTCTTCTCTATAATGGCAGTGATAACGTTGTCGTAGGGGAGTGTCTGATCTTCCTTGTGATGGTCACTTGGTGCATCTTCTGGATGATGATGTACCTGGGGTTTACTAACTTCTTCTCTGTAAGGTGGTAGTACATGACGGCCCCTTGGTCATGCACTCCAAAGAATGCCTTGCCAGAATCAGAATTTATACAATTATATTGTACATCATCCTTTCCTCGAGATTGAGGACATCAATCTTGATCCACCTAGGTTGGATGAGCCCATTCCCCCACTTTAATTTTGAAGTACTTCACAACCATTTGGTTGGGGTCAAGCACCCCTGATTGTTCATCCCCGGTGACCGATGGAGGCCAATTGTCACGGCGATACAACCGTAGAGGCTCAACCTCCAGGTGATCCTCCACACCGATTGTACACCCTATTTCTTGATTGATGAACTTTGTCATCATCTCCACGTCCACCCCGTTCACTCTTCTACGGTAGATTTCCATAGATGGTTGAGTGAAATTGGCATAGAAGCATATCCACCCTCTAAAGAGTCCCACAAGAGTTACCTAAACCCTAGACTTAGCCAAGAATTTGTAAAGAAGTCCCCAACCGAATTGAATAAACCCAAAATCTAAAAATACAACAGCTCATAGATTGGGAATATTATTAAATCATGTAATGGGTATGGAAAGAGTCCCTCAGAGCCAAAAAAACACTATCGACGTCGTAAGTTTCTGAATGTGATTAAAGGGTACACCTTGGGTGCGACGTCGTCGGTTGCGAATGTGATTAAAGGGTTGGTCATTGGGCAGCTTTTAAACCCGTGGTGGAATGCAGTCATTTTATCAAAAGAGCAAAACCGCAGGCAATGTTGCACATGAAAAAAGCAAGAGAGATCATAGTGCGACATCACAGTGCGCATATTTTGTCACACATAAATGCTTTGGGCCTGGGGTGGGATGGAACCTAATCAGCCGGAGGCAACGTCGCACCATAATTGAGCAATACAATAGAAGATCGACGATCATGCGGCTTCGTATATGATCACGAGTGGACCAAAATAGATAAGAGGCCCAAACCAAAAAGATCTTCAAGCATGGTCAGTTGTGGACAAAAATCACGATAGCCCAATGTCGCATTTACATTTCATCGTTAGGTATTTATGTTTTCCGAGTCTTCAGCAACACCACAATGTTTACTTAAGAGTATATGATGTTCAACAGTAAGATCATCCGTGACATATACTCATGTTGTTTGTGGCTCATTAAATCTATGACATATGCTCCCGTTGTTTAATAAATGTTAATGTTGTTATGGGATTGGTGGACGATCCAGTCATGCAAGTACCAATTACTCTGGAATGAGATGAAATAAATTGAAGAGGGAGATTATGAAATAGCTGGAAGATAATTACAGAGCCTTCCAGGATTGTGATTATAATTTTATGATGGCTGGTGTTTACTTTCAATTTTTTTTATTGAGATTATTATTGTTTCATATTACGTACTTTCCATAAGGTTTATAAAAACATTGAAATAAAATTTAATTGGAAATATTATAGATTGAAAGTTAAATGTAAGAAAATTAATATTATTCTAAATTTGACTAAAATAGTGTCAAATAGCTGTTAAAAATTGGGCAAAAAACAAAAAATGACGGTGTAGGACGGTGACTTAAAATACAATGGGCCCAACACCATTTACCACCTCGAATAAAAGTGTGTCACCAATCTCTAATTCCTCTTCTATAAGAAACCGAGTAAACCCCTTTGGGGTCAGGGTCTTCAACATCTGGTTGCCTGAGTAGTGCATGTCATACTCTCTTCCGTTGCACCGCAAAATAACTTGCTCCTTTGAACGGCGGTATGACCTCCAAAATGTGGGCTGGGACTTACTGATTTATAACCAAAAACAAAATTTAGTAAACATAAGAGTAACATATATATATATATATAATTAATTGAAAATGAAATACATGTGTCACAGGGGGGACCTACCAAAATTGAAACATCCCCGAAATTTGTCTTCATGAGAGTGTGGACAAAGTTGATTGGATGGACCACCCTATTACTGTTTCGAGGACGATGATCATCATCCGAATCGCTACGGATCTGCATTGGTCAATGAAATGTTTAATCAACTAATTAGAAAATAAATAAGAGAATAATAGGAATTTAAATCAAAACAAGAAATCACTCACCTTAATTGGAGCACGTCTGCTTGAATTAGCATTGTTGGCCATTAATCCTGAAATACATTAAAAATTGGCTCAGTATCTTTTTTGGGCAAGGCATCACACGTTACTATTGTACCATAAATTGACTTAGCCAAAATGTGTGTGTGACGTCGCTAACCAGTCGGTAAAAAGGATTGGTTATGAGAGAATAGTGTAACGTCATACTCAAGTAGGGTTGGGAGAACAAAGGAATGATCGACGTCGCTCTACGACCAATCCTAGTGTAAGGAGATCGAAGAGTCTACAACGTCGCATTTAACGGTTACAAAAACATTATCAACAGCAGAAAACCATAACAAACAAAGGTTTCCACAATGGCAAAGGGCTGGTTGGCAGTAAACAACTTACAAAACCAAATTCGTAAAACCTAGAGCCAAGATCCGTTCTAATTTCAATACAAAAAACTAAGAACACATTAATACACCATATAAGTACATATCAAATTTGATGACGAATACAAAAATTAAAGTACTCCAGGGAATCTAGGGAGCCTACCTTCGAACTGATGGGTTTAGGAACTGCTAAAATTCAAGGGAAATTGAATCTTTAAAGGTATGCGTGAGGTGGGCTTCATATATATAGTTGTTATGAAGCGTTATGAATTCATCGTATGCTGATACAATGTTGCGGAGAAATTGAGCAAACCGACATAGTACCGACATTCTAGTAAACTCATCTAATCTATTTGTGGGCCTCACCTTTTCAGCCCACTAGCATAGTAATGGGCCCATTTTGGACCAACAATATATGCAATGTCACAAGTTTGTCGTGCTGAGCGACACCCTACCAACTTATTATCGATGTTGGTTCAAATTGATGTGGGCCACAACATTTCGGCCCACTAGAATACAAGGGCATGGCCCGCGTTTGACCAAAATGAACATAATTGACATACATAGAGGTCCAGTTTTATGGGAATTGATTTTAGCAGAAACAATGAACTTTTTTACATCCAGCTCCATGGGAACCACCCCATAAAATCGCATGAAAATTCAAATTCTTGGTTCAAAGAAATAAAAAGATAATAGAATTACGTGCATAAATTTTTTTAAAGTGATGGTACAAGGCTTAGAGTAAATTTTAGAAGATTACTTAGAATTATACAAGGCGTCATTTGGAAGAACTTTTTTGGAAGTTTATGTGGAATAAAATCAGTTTCTTTACAACCCTCTATAAGTATAATTTCAACTTCGGATGTCAAAGTTTCATTTTAGGGGCGATTGTAATTGGGTTCGCGAATGCTAGTGTTCATTAATAATATTGCACTCTGGTACCCCCGACAGAGTGGGACTACTTTCAATGTAATACTGGAGATACACTTAACCGATTCACCAATTCACGACCACAATGTTCCTATTTGATCGTGGACAGATATAATGGGGTAATCGCCCATCATTTTTTTGTGAGAATTCCACCACATACAATCACATGAAAGTTCAAATTATCAGTTTTTGAAGCAATAAAAAATAATAAAATTCCGTGCATCAAATTTTTTAAACCGATAGTACAAGGCTTAGAGTAAATTTTAGAAGATTACTTAGAAGTATACAAGGTGTCATTCTCCTGATCTTGTGGAAGTTTATGTGAAATAAAATTAGTTTTTTTACCCTCGGTAAATATAAGTTCAACTTCGGATGTCAAAGTTTCATTTTAGGGCCGATTGTTATCGGGTTCGCGAATGCCAGTGTCCAATAATAATATTGCACTTAGCCCCCCCTCCCCCGACTGAGTGGGAGTACTTTCAATGCAATATTGGAGATACACTTAACCAATTCACCAATTCATGACAACAGTGTTCCTATCTGGTCGTGGACAGATATTAAGGGGTAATCGCTCGTCATTTTTGTTAATAATCCATAAATACCCCATAAGCGTTGTGAGAAAGTTTCACATAGAATTGTACGAAAGTTCAAATTCTAGGTTTTTGAAGAAATAAAAAGATAATAGAATTACGTGCATAAACGAGATGTCTTTTAGGACCGCAGTCTTTACAGGTAGTTTTTTACGACACTTTTCCAAAAATTAATTGTGATACATATGTGTGATGTCGCAATTCTGTTGTACGAAACAAATCCGAACATGACCCCTGTGCAACGTCGTCTGAATTGAAATATGCGGCGGGAACAAAAAAATTAGGCTAAAAATTTGAACAAAAAAAATTCCCCCATCAATTTTTTCATTTAAATAACATTCAGCAAGAACACACAATTGCCATTAATCCTCCTCCAAACCCAACAATATACCATCCTTTTCAATTCACACAAACACAACGAATAAAGAACTCACTCAATTTGCTTCTCTAAAACATGAACAAACATACGAGAATCCTCCGGGTCCAAATTAAATGAGGTAGTTCTACATCTATTCCATGTTCATTTCTAATCTTTATTTCCAATCTTTATTCTAAATGTATGATGATAATATGTAGTATGGTGTATATTTTTTTTGTATTTTCTAGATAGTGCAATGTTTGAAAGGTGGGATAAATATGGCTTAGATTAGAGCTGATTGTGGAAAATATCTCTGGCTTCGTATGAACACGGGTTGAATGTGCGACCGGACAATGATCGACATCGCAAATGCTATGACATTATTGGTATAAAAGTTGAATATTCGATGTCGCTTTGTTGTCTATCATTGCAACTTCGTTCAACATTGAATGAGACATCGCTTCCAAGCCGAACATGTACTTTTAACATGTTCAAATTAATGTCGCCTAGATATGACTATATTACGGGACTGCCAAATTCTAACATAAGCTTTGTTTCATGTTTATTCTTTGTAATAGGACATAGCTCCAGCGTGCAATGTGCAATGTGGACAATGTAGGTTCAATACATTAATTGATGTTTCAATTTCATACCAACATCATGTATATTGATATATTCTAACATGTATTTTTATCATTATTCAACTTATGTTGGTTCCTTACATTCTCATTTTTTCCGACATCAATTGCACAATAATTTATTGTTGTCTGATTGTAAACATTTCACAAAATGTGAAACATTAGGTAACATGTAACAGATACTGACAAACAAATATTTGTGCAATCAAATAATAGGTATCATGTAACAAATGTTTTCATAATCAAATATTAAATTTATAAAATTGTACGAGAACCGATGTCTCTGAGACTAATCCGCAATGTCGCATTAATCGGTGAAGCGTCGAAACCTGACCGACGTCACACAAACCATTGGTTTCTCTTGCAGCATCGCCCAAACAAAATGATGTTGTATTCAGCAGCCTTCCATGTCAGCATGCACATGATGATGCTCCCTCCAACATGCGATGTCACAGTTGCAATCAGTTATTCGCAACCTCGACAACACAGCAATTGCAGTCCCCTCATCTAACTTCTTGATATCAACGATGTCACTTTATATGTAGGCTGGTGTCGTTCTGACCGATGTCACAACGGAAAACTCCAATCATCGATTATCCTCTTAGAACCGACATCGCACACACTATTTGCCAACGTTGGTCCAAAATCGAGGTTAAAAATGTACCTTTTACTATACCCATATTTACCTCGGTTTTTAGAGAGCTGAAAACTGAGGTAAAAAACCTAGTAGAACTGAGGTAATAGGTGATTTTTGTTGTAGCGGGCTATATTTATACATTTATTGAGAACTAGGCTAGGTAGAAAACAATTGTGAGATGATTTATGGCTTTACAAACTGATGACATAGTCTTAGTTGGGGATTTTAATGCCATTACATCAATAAATGAATATAAAGGTCCTTCTAGACCCAACTTAGGGAGTATTCGGGATTTTAATACCTTTATAAATGACAAGATGCTATAACGCATAACCACAGCGGGGAACCTTTTTTAATGGCCAAATGCTAGACTAAGAAATCCCACTACACGGAGATTAGATAGAGCTTTATACTCTGGTTCATGGAATGCTAAATTCCCATCATCTTCAGTTCAGATTCTAAAAAAACAATCCTCATAAAACAACATTCTTCTCTTATATAGTGGCTTCCCTAACACCTTAAGTCTTAGGCCTTTTAGATTTATAAGCACCTGGTATAGTAGTCTTGGATTTAAGGAACTTATACAATTAACTTCTTATTTTTTAGTAAAACCACCCGTGGGTGGGGGGTTATTATTAGGTCCCCAGCCTTTAGTAACCAAAAATGAAAACAATCTGTTTGAAGCCAATATAGGCTAAGGCAACATAGTTTCCTTCAAAACCTAAAATGCTACTAATTTAACTATTCTAAACTATACATATATGATCTAAAACTGATTGGGAGATGCGATTCCAAAGCTAGTAATCTCCACCCCTCGTGTTAATTCCTAACTTTGGCCAGGCATCTCTATATCAGATGTGTTTCTCATATCAGCATAAAATTAACAGCCATTGTACGAAAGAGATAGTTGCAACATTCTCCTATTTGTTTAGCCAAATTCAAATCTTGAGTCGCAGTAGTTTCTCCTAGCAGCAGTGTTTGAAACAAAAGTTTTACAGAAACAATAGTGCAGTCCCCGTAAGCCTCTGATCATCACAGAAGAGGGATAAAACCTAAAAAAGGAAACACGGTGAATAAGCTAATGGCAGTGGCAATCCTTATACTTGGAACCTCTTGTTTATCTAAGAGAATAAGTCCTCTAATTTCCTGGCTCAGAGAGTTCCAGCTAAAAATTTGTGGATCAGTGTGCATAAGCATTTTGCTAACTTATCAGCTGGACAATTTGCTTCTCTCTTAGTATGAATCAGAGAACAATTAGTTTAAGAGATCATATCATTAATTTGGAAAGAAATATGATACAGTTTCCATGAAGCCTTTAGGGGATGATGAGCAAAACTAATAGCCAACATACAAACAGTAAAAAGAGACTTCCCTAGAGTTAAACCCTCTTTTATTTCTAACAATTCTGCATGAAGACTTGAAATTTCCCTAGTTCCTTTGATTTCTGCGTGTATCATATCACCATTTGTGTCCCTGCAAAGAATAGCCAAACCAACAGAAGTTTCTAATGCCTCCCAGGAGGCATCTATGTTTATTTTAAACCCACAGCTAGGTTTACACCATTTAATCACATTTATTGCATGTTTAGGGGGCTTTGGTACTGGGATAAAGACCGTTTCATACCACGTAAGATCATGATGATTATGTGAATGTATTGGTTTACAGAAGAAAGCCAAAAACAGATTATCAGTGATGGATTTTTTATATGTTCCGTATTAGGTTTTTTACCATCATAGATAAAAGAGTTCCTTGATTTCCATAGTGTCCAACAGACAAAAGATGGCATAATTCTGACTAATTCAGTGTGAATCCTTGTTAAACCGTCATAAGTCCACAACATTGACAACCTATCCCAAATATTTGCAAAATTTTGTCGTTGAACAGCCAGATTATTGAGTATGAAGTTCCAAACATTCAGAGAAAATTCACAACAGTTGAAAAAGTAATTGATTGAATCAGAAGTTTTAGTACAAATATAACATCTCGAAACAAAAGATATTTTCACGTGTTTCAATGCATCAACCAAAGGATGAAGACTATTCAATAATTTCCACATGATAATACTGATTTTTCTAGTGATTCTAGAATTCCAAATCTGTTTTAGAGATGAAGAAGTCCCGGCTCTTGCTCTGACCAATTCATATGAAGATTTAAAAGTAAAATGACCATCTAAATGAGGCTTCCATATTAATCTTTCCTCCCTATTTTCAACCTTAGAATTCTGCAGGAAAATAATGCTTGGTTGGGTATTAAATCTTCTATTGTGGGGAGGAAAAGTTCTTTATTGGCGATGAAATGTGATATGCTGCAACCAAAAGGAATATTAATTAAATATTGGTTGCACATATTTGAGGGAGGTCCATAACTTGTCCAATTTGAGTACCAAATAGCTCTTCCATGGCTATGAATGACCATTGAGTTAGCTTGAGCAATATGATCAACACTAAGAATTCTCTTGTAATTTGAAGAAGTCCTATTCTGTGTTGGTAATTCCCACAGTAGTTGTGACCACAAGGTTCTTCCTTATTGAAATTTCTACCACAACTTTATTGACAAAGCTTCAATAATGTGGTTTATATTTCTCCAGCCCATTCCATTCTCATCTTATGGAAAGCTTATCCTTTTCCATGATCTCCATGACCTTTTCTATTTCCATCAGGTTCGACCCAGAAAAAATTACTCATTTTCTGAGTAAGAGTCTTAGTTAAAACTTGGGGGGGTTTGATAACAGTCCATATGTGCTGTGAATGGAGAAAATAACTTATTGTAACAGGGTAAGTCTACCAGATGTACTCAACCATTTATTTTTCCGGTTGAGAAGTTTGGAGTCAAAAATCTCCCTTAGATTATGGAAATAAGAAGATTTAATCTTTCCCTAAAAGATAGGAACTCATAGATATGTAAAAGGGAGTGAACCCTGTGACATATTAAGAACTGAAGCTATCATTATGAACTGTGATTTAGTAGCATTTTTGCTGACATAGAAACTACTTTTTTGGTAGTTAATTTTTTGTCCTGATGCTATTTCAAACTTATCGAGAAAAGCTCTAATCCTAATGATGTTGTGTCTGGTTGCCTTGATAAAAATGACAGTGTCATTAGTATAGCTTAGGTGTGAGTTGGGGTTGACAGTGTGGGGCAGTTGGTATGGCTGGATTTTACCATTTTGGTAAATGAAGCTAATGCTTCTAGCAAATTCCTCGGTGAAAATGTTAAACAGGAAAGGTGAAAGTGGATCACCCTGCTTTATCCCTCTAGTTGGCTGGAAAAAACCTATGGGATTGCCATTAATTATAATGGAGAACCATGCATTGGTAATGTCATTCATAATGTTCCTTACAAAAGCTCCATGAAAACCAAATTTGAGTAAAATGCTATTAAAAAGAACCCAGCTAACTATATCAAAAGCCTTGGTAAGATCAAGTTTGATAATGCAGTTGGGATTTTTTTCTCTTTAAGCTCAAAAATTTCATTATTTCCTGTAAATAAATCACATTGTCAGAGATTTCATTGTTTTTCATGAAAGTTGTCTGCTGGGGTGATATAATGGCTGGCATTAGGGGTTTTAATCTCTCCATTAAAACCTTTGACAGAATCTTATTTTCCACATTATACAAACTTATGGGTCTATAATCACTAAAGGTACATGAAGTCTGCTTTTTTGGTATCAATGCAATCCAAGTACTAGTAATACCTCTTGGTAATTTTGTACCAGATAAAAATTCATTTGTGGCTACTAGGATATCAGGTCCTACAAATTCCCAACATGTTGTGAAGAAATTAGTGCTAAATCCATCTGGACCTGGAGCACCACTCTTGTTTAAGCTGAAAACATAAACCTTAACCACCTCTAAGGTAGCTGGTTTTATAAGATTAGCATTATGATCCTCAGTGATCAGTGATGGGATGTAGTTTAGGAAGGGTTTGAAGTAAGAACCAGCTGTGATAACCTGGTCATCAGTTAGGAGGTTTTTGAAAACACCTTCAGCTTTGGGGGCAATCTGAGAATGATTATCTAGCCATATCCCCTGTGAGCTTTTTAATTTTGGTGATTTGCAGCCTAGATCTTCTCCCTTTGACTATTTTGTAGAAGTAAGCAGTGTTTTGATCACCTTCTATGATCTATCTAACCCTACTTTTCTACTTCCAGAAATGCTCCAATTCTTTTAAGGATCTTAGCAGGTTTGTGATGTGTCCATTTTATATGGTGATTTTGGGGATCTTTTATGCTCATTTTGGTAGGCTTTTATGCTTCAAATACTCTATTTTACCTTGAATTCATATTATTAGAGTTGAGAGCGACTTTATCGCTTTTGTCACTTGTAATAAGAATTCCGTGAGATGAGGTAATTGTTGAAGATTTGAAGACTTACATGTGAGCTTATTTTGTTACTATCATTGAAGAAGTTCATTCGCAAGGATGGTAGAAGAATAAAGGCCATGGGTCAAAATGTGGTAGAAGATAGAAGGGTCGAAGAAGAAAGTCAAAGAGGCGGATTAATTGTGATCTGAAAGCTTGAACCAAGTTCTGAGAATTATCCGAGAAGAACCAGCCTCCAAGGATGGCACCATTGGATTCGTCTTCTCGA
>JAULKK010277026.1:0-14835 GCA_032355705.1 Rubia peregrina
ATTGATAAAATAATGTAGGGGGGGTTGGTTATTTTTAAAATAAATTATCAATTTAAAGACAGGTCAACTAGCAGTCCATGTAAATCTACTAAATATGCAATAAACTACCAAGAGGAGATTAAAAAAAAGTTACGCGACCTTGAGCACAATTGATTTCCACTTCCAAGCCTCTTATCTATCCTTGAACATACATCCTATTCAATACTTTGACTACTTATTGTGAAGATAAATCTTCTATCTTTGTTTGATAGTAGTTTACGAGACTAAATTCAAAATCTCCTGCTAAACCTCACTAATGACTCCTTTAGTCGATCAATGCCTAAAAGTATCACATTGATGGCATTAAGTACGATAAATAATCAAGATTTGTAACACTTATAAACACTACACCGGGTCTAAGCATTGAACGTATTCATTCATTTACCCAAGATTAGTTAAGAATGATCAATATTTATAGACTCCTCCCATTTTCTACACAAAATAAACATGACAAAGAGTTCGACATTATCACATTCATCTAGCATTTATCAAACCATAAACACCATTAGAAGCTCTAATTCATGGTCTTGGATTTGATATCAAAATAGGAGAGAATTAGCTACTTTCCCCCAATCTTAACAAGTAATCATACAAACAATTGATATACTCAAACTTCCAACACCATTAATACATTCAACAACCAACATTCAAGAACTATAAATGCACAATAAAAAAAATTCAATAGCTCATTTATAGTTCTCAATATATGGGCTTGGAAGGCTTAATCAACTGCTCCCAAGAATAAGTTTAGCTACAAGAATTCATACTAAACATACAAAGTAAATCAAACATAAATCAAAGCTAGAATTAGATGAAAAACTCTAAATTTGGAAAAAGAAGAAGAGACCGAGAGAGAATAATGTGTTCTATTTATAGTACAAGAAAAGGATAAAAGTTTCTGGTTACCCGTTCATTGCGACTCGAAACTAGGTTGTCGTAAGTTGCGATGGATGGCCAGAACAGAATTTTGATTTTTCTTCTTCTCATTGTTTCTAGATTTCTCTCGACTACTTTTCTTCAAGTTTCTGGATCTGGAACGAGCCATTCTAATCGTGTTGGTACATGCCGTGTGTCTTGGTGTGAGTCATACCGTTTTTGTTGACACGGGCTGTGTGTCTTGGCATTGTACATGTTGCTCGTGTTGACACGGGCTATGTGTCTTGGTACAGGTCATAGGTTGGTGCTCCATTTTGAACTCCTGATCATGTTTCTCGTGTATTTTGGCACGGTCCGTAGGCTGGTCTTTGCATTTTTGAAGTTGACACGAGCCCTACAAAGGATTGGGGCATCAAGTGATATTTTTCACCAATTGATTTTTGCTAAGGAGCTATGGAATGGCCTAAATACATTTTTTGACCAAAATGGATCATTTTGGACGTAACAGTTTATGCTAGGGGCCTCTGGGATGACCCGTGTCACTTGGAATGGGCAGTGCTACAATCTAATTCGAGGCCCACCTCGCACCGGCTTGGTTGGTTTGGCCGGAGGACTTGTTTGCTCCGTTAAGGATGAACTGTTGGTCTAATTTGGGAGTTTATTTAGTTGATTTTGTAGTGCTCGAGAAGATGAATCAAGTGGTACCACTCTGAAGGGTTGATTCTTCCAGATTGTACCCAAAACTCCATGCAACCTCGGATAACAATCCCTCTATTTCTTCTTTGTATTTTGTTAACTTCGAATCTACCTTTCCTGGTCCCAATTCCATCTAATAACACGCTTTAGAGTCTGTGGCCTTCAATATTTTACCATCCTTGCGAATGACCTTCGATATCTTCTACCATCCTTGGAAATGAACATCAAATATCTACTACTACCCTAGCAGATGGCCTTCTACAAAAGAAAATGAAAAAGCACTCATGATCAACCTACTAATGAGAACAAGGAGGAAGATCTAGGTGTCCATGAATACAAAGTGTCCATTAGCTTCAATTAAGTCCATAAAATACAGGATTTAGGCAAGAAAACCAATAATGGTCATCTTAATCCTTTGTCGTGCAAACCTAACTAAAACTACCAATCAACCAACCAATAAATGACATTAAATGTTTTAAATGCATCGGCTAACACATTCATAAAGGTGCACATCAATTCCCACATACTTAAACCTTTGCTCATCCTTGAGTAAACAAAAAGGAGAAAAGATCCAAGAGGAATGTGGCATGCAAAGAGAAGTTAACCAATGTATTCAACTTATTCCCAAGCTACCCTAGTTCCCCCAAATATTGTAAGACTCTCACTACACTCAGTCTCTCCAAAGATCCTAAAGTAGCCAATCCACCCAAAATACATAAAAGAAAAATGGGAAAAAGGCAAAGTAAAATGATGAGTGCTAAACTAGCTAACTAATCTTAAGAAACCGCCGAAGATAATCCAAGATATGTTGATGAAGAAATCGCCAAAGATGGCCAAAATATGTTGAAGTTCCATTTTAAATTTCTCTCATTTTGCCAAGGAGCCCTTTCGGGTTTTCATCCTAGCATTCACACATGTTGAGCTCACCTCTCACCTTTTTCCACATGGCCTCTCATTTTGCCTAGGTTTTTCAACCTAGCCGGGCCTAGCCTCTCATTATTTACCTAGGCCTTTCGACCTATCCATGCTTTCTTCCCATTTTTGCCTAAGTTTCCCTTTCGGGTTTCCAACTTAACCGGTTATTTTTTTCATATTTTCAAAAAAAAATCAAAATGCTCTTAGAAGAGCTATTAGCTACATAAAAACAACCAAAATCATAAGAGTTACTAATCCCTTCCCCCACACTTAAAATGTGCATTGTTCTCAATGCAAATACACAATCACAAAACTTATGTCAAGGGAAGGAAATAGGAAAACACTTAAAAATGAAAAAATGAATAATAAAATCTACCCTCTTGGCATAATCAATGATTTTAATGAACATACTACCATCACCCCAATAAACTTCCTCTAACCTCTAATAAAGAAACTTTAATCACAACCACTATCATGCACTACAAATTAAATAAAAATTAAGACACATTGGAGAGTTACCTCTTTGGTTTTGATATGTATGTTTCAAGGGGTTGGAGGGTAAGTGGGTTTGAGTGGTATTTTGGTGGTGGTAGAGAAGAAGTGGTGATTGGGATGTAGGAAGGTAAATGAGCTTCACGGGTCGTGTAAGTCTACACGCGCAATGAATCTGGGGTTTGGTTCTCCTTCCTGTCCACCATTTTTAGCATAAAAAGCAAAATAACGATACTAATTACTCAACTAACACGTTATGCAAGTTAACTACTAGACATATATACTAACATCCCTAGCAACGATGCCAAAATTTGACCCGCCCCCTCCCGATCATTGTTAAACATGAGAGGAGGCTAAGTTATTAAGGGTAAACAATAATATTTAAATGTTACTCCTGCTCCTACTACTATACTACCAAGAATGGTAGATAGTGGTAAGCATCGAGGTCGTCCAAAAAGATGTTAGGAGTATAGTAATCTACTAAACACAACCTATCTGTCACATAGAGGTGCACGTATAAAATCTTCCATCAACCCCGCCTCCACAACTAGGGAAGTGTAACAATAGCTATGGCACATTGCGCATGTCTATTATCCACCATGTAATTAAGTCCCATGAGGAGCATCACGAACGAAGTACCCCTACACCTACAAAGGCAAAGGAAGTAGCCATTTTATCGATGACTTCAATTAGCCAAATTCGAGGCAATACTGGAGTAGTAGAAGGCTGGACTTAATCCTAAATTCATGAAGAATATTTCTAATGGTGAGAACCCTTATGCTTTATTGTCGCACCTTAATAGTCTTCAATATTTTCCGTCTATTTTTGAGCTGCAAAAGTGTCAAGTTGATTATCTTGACGATCTTCCATTTCCTTATCTTAATCCGAAGCCCTCTTCTAATTTGGAGGTCACTGCAAACATGGAGGTTTCTGCTCACCCTGCAAACAAGGAGGACTCTGCTGACCTTGTAGTCCAATATTCGGCTAAGGAGAACACTGTGAACCAGGAGGACTCTGCTCTTGTTGTCCATGATTTGGCCGTTTGTCTTTCTAATGTTAGTTGATATTAGTGGTATGGCTAACTTTAAGACCATTTTTATATGTAACATATAATGGGTACTTTGATGTATGTCTGCACAATATGTTATATTTTTTTATATCTTAATTTGGTTTGTCAATTCTAACTTTTCTATTTCTCTTCGTATTTATTCGTATGTAGGGTTTTGACATTTTGGTCGACCATAAATTTTTAAAACTTCTTGAATCATTGGTATCTAGTGTTCGCTTTCAGCGTCTTCCCCAGTTTGTATCCTCTATTTCTTATTACACTATTGAGCTGGTTGATGCTAATGAGTCCCTATCTATGGGATATCTTGGGCCGCTTTCTGCTGATCGCTTTTCTAGCGCTTGTTATTCTACTTTGGAATCTATTCCATTATATCTTTAGATGGCACATCTCTACCTCTTCATCATTTTCATCTCCTCCTACGACTTGCTCTTGTAACAATTTCATACTTGAAGGTTACAATATTGAATCCTTCGACAAGGACATTGTTTTGTAGCTTAGTTGATCTTGAATCTGTTGGTGTGTACTTGCGTTCACTCAAACTTCCAGGTCGGGTCTAGGAATAGGCGTTATCATTAGGTATTTGTCTCAAGTATATGTTATTCAACATCAACGATCCGGAGCTTGGATGGAAGAAGACTATAAATAAATGACAAGACTACATTCGGCAGTTGAAATGATTATCGCTGAATAGAACATCCTTATTGAGCGACAATGGTTAAGCTTGGTCAAAATGATTGGCCAGCAAGAGGAAGCAAATAATTTTACTGCGAGCAAGGCCCGCAAGAATCATCAAAAGACCTTGATTATTGATAAGAAGTGTTCCCATATTGACCAGTTATTAGATCAACTGAAGAAGAAAAGGATGATTGTGATAATATTTCTTCTTCTTCAGCGTGGTGGCAGAATAAGTTTGACAAACAATTTTCTATGAATACCCAAGTGCATAGTCATAATGACCATCTTTGTGCTGAGTGTAATAATCTTGATTTATGTGTGCATTAGCTCAAACAAGCTTGTGTTGACTACACATATTAACTCCTGGTTATTTCTTCCTTATCTCGTGGTTCAACTAGCTATGGAGATATAACTATGAATTTTGGCGGGCAGAGAATTAATTTTTTTAAGTATGTTAGGTCACATATTCGTCAGTTACAATTACAGATATGCAACTTAGAAGAGACGAACAAAAGTTATCAAGAGACCGTTGATCTCATGAGTATGCAAGTTGATCGAGAAGAGTTCGGTCTTATAGCTTATTTTAAGGAATATATGCTAAGTATCTTGATCGTATGGAACAAAGAGGTCTAACTCTTCATCCTGCTTATTTGCATTTGAAATGTCGTTACGATATATTGCATCTGAGGAACATCAGGCTGAGCAATCCCGTCGCTGTAGTGGTTCTTCATCTTCTGGGTAATCTCACACATCGAGGCATAAATAATTTTTTATTATATTTGATGTACTATTTTTCTCATTCAAATGTTTCAAGTACTATCCTTATGTTATATTGTTTCAGCTTTTATAATTCAATGCATTTTATTTTGACTAATATAAAATTTTATGCTTTATGTGTTTGCACTTGTATGTTCTTATTTCTGCTTGCAAGATCTATTGCTTGCGTAACTGAGGTTGTAAACCTTTATAGTGCAAAGCTACAAGGTCTATTTCTTGTTTTATTCTCTGTTCTTGTAGGCACGTCTATATTTTTACAAGATCTATAGCTTGCAAAATTGCAAAATTGTATTATCCAAGCTGCAAGATCTATTGCTTGCTTTTGTCGCTATTTTTATGGGTATTTTTTCCTTTTTGCATGATCTATGGCTACAAAATTATAAAATTTGTATTATGCAAAGCTGCAAGATCTATCACTTGCTTTTGTTGCTGTTTTTGTAGGGATATTTTTGTTTTTGCAAGATCTATGGCTTGCAAAGTTGAAAAGTCTATTGCTTTAATTTTTTGCTCTTCTAATTTTATGTGTGTTGTAACTATACAACTTTTTCGCGATTACGATATATGATATTTTGCTATGAGTCATTGTTTACTACTTTGTACTAGTATTTCCATGGACTTCGCGTAAAATGTAAGTGAACAATAGTATGAAACTTTAGCCTCAAAAGACTTTTTTGATATTGATTATGTATGGTCACGATGATATCGTGATGAAAGCGAAATGATGATGCCAACAGCGAAAAGGCTCCCGATGATTATATCATGGATCCTGTACAACTAAATTTCTCCTATGGCCTATTAAGGTCCTAAACATAGAACTTCTTTAGATTGATCACATGCCAAGTGTTTGGGACACTGAAGCCATCCAATCTTTCTAATTCGTAGCAGTTGAATCGATGTGCTTTCGTTACCCTGCACATGTCTTCCTATTTTGGGCATAGCTTTCCTCTTTATTCTGATAGTCTTGCCTCATTCTTTCTCGGTACAAGATCACCACTTCAAACTTGTGTCTTCTTGACTTTCTCATTATATGCTCGATCCATCTTCGCTTTCTACTTCGCCTTTGTGATTACTGCGTGTTGCCTTTTGTCCTTAAGTTCATCCAAATCCAATCTCATCTTTTTAGGCTTATCACATTCATTGTATTTTCCACTCTAAGGTTTGAGTTCCCTATTTCAACTGGTATGACTGCCTCATGACCGTAAAATAGGTTGTACGGCATTTCCCCAGTTGGCTCTAGCATTATTGTTTTATACGACCATAGTGTGTTGGGTATCTCATCAACCCAACCAGTTCGCTTCCCCTCCAATAATTTCTGGGTTCCTTGGAATATCATTTTATTAGTTACCTCTACTTGGGTATTAGCCTGAGTTTGAGCTACAGACATGAATTTCTTTACAATCCCTAACTTTGGGCACCATTCAGTAAAGGTTCCTCTTGTGAACTGCGTACCATTCTTTGTGGTTTGTGGTACACCAAATGGAAAACTATGTTTTCCCAAAAAACCTTCTTGTTACATCTAACGTGACTCTACCTAATGGTTTTGCTTCTATCCACTTCGTGAAATAATTGATTGCCACGATAAGAAACTTTGCATTACCAACTCTTTCGGGGAAGGGTCCCACCAAGTCAATTCCTTATTTGTTAAATGGCCAAGCTCCATATATCCCTGTTAAAATAGCCCGTGGCTTATGCGATACCAATGCGTTAATTTGGCAGCTTTTGCACTTTAGCACGAAGTTGTGGGCATCCTTGAACATGGATGGCCAATAGTATCATACTCGAATCATCTTCTTCACAATTGTTTGATATCCTTGATGTGTCCCACACAATTCTTCAGAACTTCTTTCATAATTTTTCCTTCTTGGGCTGGTCCAACACACTTTATCCATGGGGATAGATTTTTTTTAATATAGGATTCCTCCTTTATAAACATAGTTGTGAGATCGTAGTTCCAACTTTCTAGCATGTACCTTGTCTTCTGTAAATTTTCCCATTCAAAGTAATATTTATATGGTGTCATCAAGTTTTTTTCGTCTGTCCAGAATGTTGACACAGTTGTCGTGGTTATAATTCTAACTAGTATGACTTCTAAATTCTCATCATTCTTCCCTAGCAAGGCATATGCCTTGGTATTTTAACTCCTTGGTATGTCTTTAATGTTGAAGTATTCTAGTTGGCTTATGAGCTAGCAAAATATTCTTAAATACTTTATTGACTTTTCCTCTCGTACCTCATAATCTCGACACACTTTTTTTACTACTATGTACGAGTCGCTAAAGCACTTAATGCTCTTGACTTTCATCCTGATTGTGAGGTCCAACCCACATATTAGTGCTTCGTATTCAGCTTCATTATTGGAGAGTGGGAAATTGAAACGAAGCGAATATCTGTGATCTTCCTCGTTTGGATTTACCAATCGTAATCCTGCACAATGGTCTTCTTTAGTGGATGCCCCATCAACGAACAGTTTCCATGCGATGTCTTCCCACTTTGATTTCCCTTTGTTTATTTCCAGATTTTCTGGTGTACTTGCCTCTTGTTTATCTGCGGTTGTCATTTCTGCAATGAAATCTGCTAAGGCTTATTGCAGTTTGTGGCTGAAATTGAATCTCGTACTGCTCCAATTCAAAAGCCTAGTAAGTCATTCCGCCCGATGATTCTGGCTTGCTCTGAATGTTCTTGATTGGATAGTTAGTATACATCATTATCTTATGACTTTGAAAATAACTTCGCAGTCTTTTTGCTGACTAGACTAATGCAAGAGTCATCATTTAAAAGGGTAAGTACGATACTTCTGCACTTTACAGTTTCCTATTGATGTAGTATACTAGCACCTGCCTTTGCCCTTCTTGGCGCACCAAGATGGAATTCACTTTTTTTTTTAAATTTCCAAGTACAGGTATAGAGTCTCTCCTGGTGTTGGTAACTTAAGTGTTGGCAACTCCTTAAGCTATTCTTTCAACGATTCATATGCTTTGTGACTCTCTTCATTCCATGTGAACTTCATTTCCATTTGGAGAATGTCGAACTGTGGGAAGTGTTTTTCCGCAAATTTGGAGATGACCCTGCTAAGTGCTGCTAGCGATCCCATCTACACCTGTACTTCTTTAATTGTTCGCGGTTGGGGGATATTAACTACTGATTCTATCTTTTCCGGATTTGCTTCAATTCTTTTGGAGAATAATTTATACCATAAAAATTTTCCCGTGCCCATTCTAATTATACATTCCTAGGGTTGAATTTCATACCGATCATACTTAGCGTATACAGGGTTTCCCTCAAATCTTGAGCGAACTAACATACCCTCTTTCTTTTAATCACCATTTTGTCAACATATGCTTAAAACATAGTGTTGACTACTCGCTGATATGTTGCTCCAGTATTCTTTAGACCAAATGTCATCTTCACATAGCAAAACACTCCAGAGCTTTTATGAAAGCTGTTTTCTCCGCATTTTCTGGGTGCATAAATATTTGGTGGTATCCATTCTATGCATCCAAGAATGCTAAGACTTTGTATCATGATATTGCTTTCACCAACTGGTTGATCTTAGGTAAAGGATAGCTATCTTTTAGCCATGCCTTGTTTAGATTAGTGAAGTCTATACACATTCTCCCTCCTGCATTCGACTTTTTTTACCATCACTGGGTTTGCTAACCACTTTGGGTAAATTACTTCTTTCAAAATACCGTCAAGAAGCAATGCTCTAACTTCCTCTTTGATTGCCTTTTGTATTTCGCTAGCAAAGCTTCACTGTTTTTGCTTAACTGGCTTGATCGAATTATTGATATTTAGAGAGTGGGTAGCATTTTCTTGATTTACTCCTCCCATGTTCTGTACAACCCATGTGAACGTATCTTTGTGGCTTCACATGATTTTTGTCACCTTTTCCTTCACATCGATTGGAAAAAAATTCCTATCTTAACGCACTTTGAAGTGTCTTCATCTTCCAAAGCGACTAATGCAGTTTCTTCTCCAGGATCCATTTGAGGTTACGATTGCTTGAGAAAGCCATTATCTGAGATGGTTCTGACTATTTTTGTTTGTTCAGCATTTCTTCTTGCTTTTATTGCAATAACCATGCATTGTCTAGCTGTTTACTGATTTCCTCTTATCATTGCCAGTCCTGCTGGAGTTGAGAACTTCATGACTAAGTTATATGGGGACCATATCACTTTTGTTGTTTTCATCCATGGCCTTCCAATGATGGCATTAAATGGGCTTTGTGCATCTATTACAAAAAAATCACACAATATAGTGCAATTTCATTGCTTTCACCTATGGTAACAGGTAGCTAGCTGTATGTTACCCAAAGGTTTCTACGATCGTCTAGTAAAGTATACTAGAGAGGATGTAGACTTTTCCAAATTAGCTCGTTTGAATCCCAATTTTTCAAAGCAATCGACGAATAGGATTTCAACTGCGCTCCCATCATGTACAAATACCCTGTTGTCTATGGCATTTCCAATTTTAGCAACAATGACCATCGAGCTATTATGAGGTGAAGTGTTGGGAACCACATTCTCTTTGCTGAATGTTATTGTCTCATCAGAACAGATTCTCTTATCAGCAGGTTCTTTTGGTGGAGAGTATCTAGCCTTGGATTTCCAGACGTTGTTAGACAGAGATTCAGTTGATCAATGAATCTACAGGGTTACTTTTCTGGGGCATCATTAGTCAGGTCCTCGTTCATAATCCACCACTGCAGTCATTTTCTGATTCCTGCTCTGCATATTCACAGATTCCTGCTTTGTATATTCTCTGCAATATTCATTTTTCACTTCGTTCGCGCTCTATTTTGCGGTTGTTCGCTTCTTCGGTCCGTACATACTTTTCAATCATTTTCTATAATTCTCTTGGGTTTTTAGGTATTTTTTGGTGAGTTTCTTTTAAAACTCTCCTGATTGCATGCCACCCGTGAATGTACCTAGTGACGGCTGAAATGACAGATCGTGAATTGGTAAATTTTCAGTAACAAACCTATCATGGTAATCTACAAGCCTTTAATCACTCCGCTGAGCTATGTTGTTTAGGTTCGCTATTGTTTTGGTAAACCACTGCTTATGATATGAACGTTTCAAAAAATAGGTCTGATAATTGTGTCCATGAATGGATACTTCCACTTGCCAGATAGAAAAATAGGAAAGGATTTGCAGACCAACTCAATCTCCACACTGTAAAATCGCATACTGTTGCGATAGGAATGTAAGAATTCCTTTGGACATGTTGCTCCATTGTAAATTTTCACATGAAATAGTAGCTTGAAATTCTTTGGAATTTTGAAATTGCGAAGATGCGGTGCTAACGGTGATCAGTCTGTATCATCATCTGCCACTATATCCTTGATTCTTCTTCGTAATTAAGGCTCTCATGCTTTTGACTTGATTTTTTTTTATTTTTCTTTGGTGATTTTGGCTTTATTGTAGCTAGGTACTGACTATACAGATGCTCCCTGTTCACTTCTAAGAATTCTGCAAAACCTCTCCTCTCTTTTTCCTGATTTGCATTAGGGGATACAACTTCTTCTTCATCGTCATATGTACCTTATTTGTTGTGCTTTTGTTCCTTAATAGGAACATATTCTTGGTCTTGACTAAGATGCATATTCTTGTTACTCCCAGTCATTCTTTCTTGTTTATGATTCTAACTTTTTTCACTTCTAGGGAAGACCATTTTGCCTGAAGGGAATAAGGGAATTCAAAAGAAATATTTTTTTGTCCCCATAATCAGTGCTAATGATTTCATTTTTCAACCAAGAAAAAGGGTTTAGGTTCACCTTGTGGTCAGTGTGAACCACCAAAAAAGATGGCGGAAGTGATTCTGGGGAAAGTGCTCCGACGATCAAGTTAGTTCCTTCCTTAAGAGAATTGGTATTTCTCGTTTTAGTCTCACTTACCTGAGCCAATGTTTTTTTCCTTGTATTTATAGTATATTGTAGTTTTGGCTCTGCATTACTGGGGTTCAAGATCATGGGTTACATCGTGGTTGCTAGAATCTCAGTTCATGGCTAAGTCTTAGTCATAATTACATATTTCTCGATTCGTGGCTAAGTCCTCTTGGATATGGCTCCACCTTTATTGGTTCGTGGTTAACATAATTCCATCTCTATCTATTTATCGCTAAACATTGGGTTGGGCCTAAAGGCCAGTATTCTCTAGCTTATGGGCTATGTATACAACAGTGGGAACTTTTCTTAAAAGAACTGGTAATGCAGAGTTTCTAATTGTAGAAATTGACTATTTAACGAAGTGGGTAAAAGCAAAGCTATTGGAAAGAGTTACAGGAGAAGCAACAAGAAATTTTGTTTGACAGAACATAGTTTGTCGGTTTTGTGCACCTCAAACTATCGTGACAAATGATGGTACGTAATTCACGAGTGGAATCTTCACCAAGTGGTGTCAAAATTATGGATTGCCTAGATTTCACGTCTGTAGCTCATCCCCAAGCTAATGGCCAAGTGGAGGTAACTAATAGAGTGTTAGTCCAATGAATTCAAAAGTGATTGGAAGGAAAGAAAACCGGATGGGTAGATGAGATACCCAACGCGTTATGGTCCTACATAATGCAGTACGAGAACCTACTGGAAAAAACTATACATCCTAGTCTAGGGTTATGAAGCAGTAATACTAATTGAAATCGGGAACTCAAGCCTTAGAGTGGAAATACAATGAAAATGGTAATCCTAAAGTAATAATATTGGATCTGGATGAAGATAAGGAGAAAAGGCAACATGTAACTATAACAGAGGCAAAGTACAACGAAAAGGTGGCTGGAGCATATAATGAGAAAGCCAGGAAGATATAGTTTCGAGTAGGCGATCTTTTGCTGCAAAAGAATGAGGCAAGTCTGGCTTAAAAAAGGAAAATCATGCCGAAATTGGGAAGGACCATACAAGGTAACAAAAGTGCACCGATCTAACTACTACGAGCTAGAAAGGTTTGATGGCAGTACCATCCCGAACAGTTGGCATGTGATCAACTTAAGGAAGTTCTATGTTTAGCTATCCTTAGTGGGTGTTAGAAAAAAGCTATGTTGTACAGGATCCATGATATGATCATTTGCGGCCTTTTCATTGTTACTGTTATTGTTCCTTTTCAACCACGATATTATCGCGATCGTACATATTCAATATCAGAAAATTTATTTTGGGGAAAATCATCCATAGTACTCTAGAGTTAAATTTTATGCAAAATCCATAAAAACACCAGCAATAATTAGCAAACCATGGCATATTGCAAAATCTAATATCTTACAACCGCAAACAAGTTAATTTGTACAATCGCAACAAGGCAAGCTATAGACCTTATCGAAGTAAAAATAGGTTTATAACCTCAATCTCGCAGGCTATAAATCTTGCAAAAAATGAAATACAAACGCACAGGTTCCTACGATAAATGTGACAAAAGAAAGCAATAGATCTTGTAGTTTTACAAAATATAGGTTTACAACATCAATCTCGCAAGCTATAGATCTTGCAAAAAGAAATACAAAGGCACACGTTCCCATGAAACACGACAAAAACAAGCAAAAGAACTTGCCGATTCTCATGAATCAGGTTGTTATAACCTAGAACTCACACACAATAGATCTTTCAACTTTGCACCAATTGCATGTCAATACATCAAAGAAGCATGCGGTGCCACAATTTCAAATTGGTGACAACCAGTATTCATCAGCAATTCAAGACAAAAGCATAAGAATATAGTGATGGAAATATCGTATAAATATGACATTTTATACTAGTCATAAGCAAACACAAGGTAACACAAAATAGAATAACAAAGATAGTACTTCGAATATTTGGAGAAGTAAATTATTACAACAAAGAAAAATAAGTTATGTACGCCTTGGTGCGCGAGATGGCCCAGCAGAAGAAGAACTACCAAAGCGGCTAGATTGCTCAGCTTGATATTCCTTCTCGGATAAAATATATTCATAGTGCCATTTTATATGCAATTAAGTAGGGTGACAGGTTTGACCGCTTCGCTGCATACGATCAGATAGTCTACATAGTACGCTTTTAAGTCAGATTTAGGACCAAACTCTTTACGATCAAGTTAATACTAATGACGTCCTCAGTATCTTGATTACTTCTATTCAAATCTTCTGGGTTACGTATTACCTCTGTAGTTGACGAATATGTGACCAAACAGATTATATAGATTAATCCTCTGCTTTTTAATATTCATGGTTAGATCCCCATGACTATTGGAATCACGGAGCTCTATGGGAAGGGCCTTGAGTTTATCTTTGTAATTAACACAAGTTTGTTCAAGCTGATGCACTTATGAGTCAAGACGGTTGCACTAAACACAAAGTTGATCATTCTCACTATGCAAGTGGATATTCACTGCAAACTTTTCCTCAAACATGTTTTGTCACCCTGAAGATCATGTAGAAAGGTGATCGCACTCATCCTGCAAAATTCTCTTTTTTGCTGACCAATAATTTTAACCCTGTTTAGTTACTTCTGGTGAATAAGATCATTCTGTTGGGTGTAAAATCCCTTCAACTCGCGAATATAGTCCCGTGACTCACTTGTGGTCTTCTTTCATCTAAGCTCTATATGGTTGATGCTAAGTAGCATATATTTGAGATGAATTCCCAACAACAGTGCACAACCCTGAATGCGATTGAGGAGGTAGAGTGAACGTACGTACACACCAACAAATTTGAGATAAACTAAACTATAAAAGCTATCCTTGTCAAAGGATTCAATATTGTAACTGTCGGGTACTAATTTACTACAAGGAAAACTCATAGGAGAGGATGAAGATGACAAATAATTAAGGCCACACCATCCAAGACATAGTGGAATAAATTCGAAGGCAGAACTCCCAATACTTGAAAAAAGATCCTCAGAAAGTAGCTCAGGAAATTCCGTTGATAATGAAGTGGTTGCCTTTACCAGTCTAATAGGGCAGCACGAATATGAATACATAAACTGAGGATGGTGATCAACACAAACACTAGGACTCTACATATCAAGGGGATTAAAAAAATTACGGTCGATAAAAATATCAAATTCCTGCATACGAATAATTAAGAGAACATAGCACAAAATTAGAGTTGGCATACCAAATTCATTTTGAAAGCAATGCTCATGGTTCATATATACATTAAAGTACCATTATACATTACAGATATAAATTCAAATGGTGTTAAATTAAGCCATAACTCCAAAATTAACTAACATTAGCAGGAGAAGTAGGCTATTTTAGATAACGAGAGCACAATACCCCATGTCCGCATTCTGAGCGGAATTATACACATCCACGTTAACCTGGTTTAGGAGA
>JAULKK010277036.1:0-14835 GCA_032355705.1 Rubia peregrina
ACATGATATATTTATTATTTATATATTAATTTATATTTAGCGTCAGAGTTTGTAAAGTTTGACTCTGAAAAGGCAAATATGAAGTTTAAAGTGGGACAGATGGTGTATATGTCAACGTAGCTTCTTCTTCTATATAATTTTTATTTATTTATTTAGGTGAATGAAATTAGTGTATGAAATTAAATTTAGAATGTAAAAAGTAAAATGGATGGATGAAATAGAAGAAATCTTATTAAAATAGAAATTATGCCAATTAAATAGACAACCAAAAAAAAAGTGTGTTGCGTACAAAGAAACGTAGGAGTACTCACTCTATTTTCATTTGATTGGGGCACATGAATTTACATAAGAATTTGTCGTGATTAAAACGTAGAGATAGACTCTTGTGAGTCAAGCTAAACTTTATGCAGATACTTTTTTACAATTCTTTTTTTCATTCATCTCCTCATTTTCTCTCCCCTATAAAGAATTGGAGAAAGGTTCACATGGAAGATGTGGGAAATAATTACAGAAAGATTCCTAACCATAATTCAGATTGGCTAAAATAAGATTACGTGTAAAAATAGATCAATCAAACAAAAACATTTCAAAAAAAAGAAGAAGTGTGTAATAACATGTAGTAGAACTTGGAGAATATGCATAATACAGCAATGGCTTAATGCACGTCACTGAAATTCATATTCTGTGGTCTGTGTAGTACTCCCTCCGGTTCACTAACATTGATACCGTTTGACCACCATTTTTTTTAGGTATGTTTGACCATCAATAACTTTAATTTTATATAATAACGGTAAATAAAAATTTGATATTCAGTTACTACATGTTAGGGAGAATCTAAAGGTATCTCATACGATAATTTTATTGTTTATATACTGTATACAATTTATGGTCAAATATGTATTAAGAAAAGTAGTGGTGGTGTTGTGGAGCACATTACTTTATATTATTTTTTGGTGGTTAGTCGTGGTTGGTTAATTTGTTTACTTCTCCTTTGTGTCGAGAGTAGTACTAATACCTTTTTTTCGATAAAACTATGGCGGCGACAATTATTGAGGCCGGCAATGACAACCATGTCCGTTGGCCTACAAAATGATTCATCCAATAAATTGTTTTCTCCATATGGCCAGATCACTCTTCTTCTTCTTATTCATAATACTACAATAGTCAGAATGATGTTCATTATTAATTTAAATTCACAAACTATTCCCTCCGTCCATCCGATTCTTCATACTTTCCTTTTTGAACTGTCTCAGGTAATTCTGTACACTTTCAATTTTAAGAAATATTCAACATATCATAAGACATATTTACCCTTAAAATTTTAAAAATTGACATCATCTTCCTCATAGAAATTCACACTCAATTTACCCATTTTAAAAATACACACAATCTTCACTTAATATTCACACGTTCTTCACTTAATTCACACAATTTTCATCATAATCTTCTCCTTTTTTAAACACAATCTTCATTCATTTTGAACTTATTACTTAATCTTCTCGATTCTTCACCACGGATTGTCGTAACCTTCAGTCCACATCTCACAAATTTTCCCACCTTACCTTCTCATCTCACAAATTTCCAATCTCAACACACTAGTCCAGATCTACTCCAACGCCTCCTTTGCTACCGCTAACAACCTCGTCCAATATTCCCTGACTCTCTGTCCAGGCAAAGAGCCCGAGAAAGTGGGCTTCGTGGCTCCTCATCCTACTCTCCTTCCCCGCCACCTCCTCCTGATTTCGTGGCTCATCCTTAGGGATGGCAGTGGTTAGGTTTTGATGGAGGTCTGCCCCGCATCCGCCCTAATGAGGCGAGTATTGATGTAGTTTCGCGGGGGTGGGGCATGTATGAGTATGGAAATTGATACCTGCTATGTACACACTGATTTATTTATATAATATATATTATTTATCAATAATGCACATATTTTACTTATAATATTTTCATGTAAATATTATTAAACTTTTAATAATAAAATTAGTAATTTAAAAGTAAAATTTAGGTTTTTTTGGAGATATAAATGGGGTGAGTAAAATGGATTTGAAGTGGGTATGAAGATCCAAGTGAGTGATGAGGCGGGGTGGATTTTAGATAATACCCGATGGGGCGGGGTGAATTTTAATATTGTACCCGCCATGGGTAATGAGACGGGTATAGATATGAAAATTTTAGGTGGGTATGAGTATGGAGGTACCATAATCGGTACCCGCCCCGCCCCATTGTCATCACTATTCATCCTCCTCTCTTCCTCCGACACCTCTTGACCATCCTGATTGAAACAAAATAAAGTATCCGCCGTCGTGATCGATAGAACCAAAGAGGCCAATCATAGAAGATATACGTGCAATTGCGTGTAGCAATAAAAACGGCAAAGAATTTTGAATACCGAGGGAAATGATGGCTGGAAATTGAGACGGCGAGTAAACAAGGTTTAGTTTTTGAACGGAAAAGTCGAGGAGCGGCATCGATCTGGTTTGGATGAAGAGCTATGGGGGTGAAGAAGCAGTCGAGTAGAGGTTGAAGACGAGGTTATAATTGACATTTCCCTCCTTCAAAATAAAACCCGCCATTTCTCTCTCTGCAGAGAGGGCTAGGATAGAGGGAGTAATACTTTTCTTTAATTTTATTTAGCATTTTAGTTGAAAGAGTTTAGATTTACGGTGAATAAACTAAGTGATAAAACTGAATTTAGAAATAAAATAAGAAGAGGAAAGTGTATTTACAACCCTACATTTATTCTGAAAATGTCAATATAACTCTCAAGTTTCTGAAAGTGCCAAACTACCTAATCCAAAAAAAATTGGCCGAAATTCGTGAACGTGAGAGGTACCTCGAGAAGACCAATTCATAGACAAACGATCCCATATGTTATTATACTAATGATGTGGAATACTCCCTCCAACTCACTTCATTTTGCTTAATTGCTTTTTGGAAGTAAACCTTTGAATGTAAATATAAATTAATCCATATATAATAAAATATCATGTGAGATATTGTTAGACTAGTCTTAACATCTATTTTCTAAATATCAATTTTTTATACAACATTATTACAGGTAACAAGAGATATTTACTACCAAACGTGCTCATTAAAGACCGTGAAAAGTAAATAAGTAAAATGAAGTGGGACGAAGGAAGTAAGTAATGATTGAGTGAGTCTCGATAGTTATGGCATGAGTAGCATCTAGAAACCATATTAAAATTACAGAAATGAAGAGTACCGTCGAAGGGTAATACCACATTCATTAATTTTCCACATAAACATAGATACATTCTTAGGGATTCTGCAGTTCTAGATTTTTTTCCAAAGATCTAGACCTTCTCTTTAATTTCTTCTTCTTCTAATGAGCTCATATGCAGACTTGAAGTTGAACGTTCCTTTCTAGTTAGGAGTCCAGATTATATGATGATCCCTTTTTGCGACTTTCGAAAATAGCAAAAAAGAAAGAACTACTGGGGGAAGTGGTTAGCTATAGTTAGATATACATCCTTAGATTGTGTAAACTCAGTAATTGAGATTAGGAGAGGAGTGTTAGTAAGTTCTAGGCTACATATGTCAATTAAAGAATAAAAAAATAATCTAAATTGACTCCTTGAATGTAGCCCTACCATTTCCCAGAATCACAGTTGTGTGTGACCGAGCCAAAAAATTAACTGACATAATGCTTTTGTAGTTTTGGGATTTCATAGAGGCTTCATGTAATGACCATATAAATTGTGAACATGGCGTAATTCCTTGCTGGAATTTCCACCACGGTTTGATCGAAAAAACTGTTATGACATTAGATAGATTCCTAAGACCTAGATAGTTCTCAGAAGTTGGAAAACTTAGATTTTTCCAAGATTTCCAAACCTCTTTGGACCTTGATTTGAGTTACCTCAAAAGAATTTGGATAGATTTTTAGTTAGTTGTTTAATTACAATCTTCTGGGGATTAAGTACTACCTAAAGTGTTGCATGGTAGTAAATAGGCAGGACTGAATCATTGTTAATCTTCCTGCAACACTCAACCACTTGTTTTTCCAATTTAGGAGCTTAGAATCCCAGATTTCATAGAGTGGTTGTGTATAAATCTTCTTTACTCTACCAGTTAAGATTGGAACGCCAAAATACTTGAAGGGGTATTGGCCTTAGGTCATATTGAGAGTGCCGTAGATTATCATTGAGTGATTGATATCTGACTGATTGGCCTTGTTATTAATGAAGAAAATACTCTTTTGGCAATTTATCTTCTGTCATATGGAAATTTCAAATTTCTTAAGGAAGGCTTTGATTCGAATGATGTTAAGTTTGGTGACTTTGAGGAATACGACTGTCATCGCATAGCTAAGATGTGAGATATGAAGGGACTGGGAGGGCAGCTAGTAGTATTCAAGTTTCACTATTTGAAAAAGAAAAGGCAGGCTTCTAGAAAAGTATTCAATAAAGATGTTGAAGGGGAAGGGGGAGATGAGATCTCTTTGATTAATTCCCATAGTTGGTTTAAAGAAACCAACTTTTTTTCCATTAATAATGATGGAAAACCATGCATGAAAGATATTTTTAATGATGTTCTTTACAAATGAGCCATTAATGCCAAAATTTAATAGAATGTTGTTCATGAAAGGCCAACTTACTCTATCGAAGGCTTTAGCAAGATCTAATTTAATTATAGAGTTAGGCTTTTTCCTTTTAATGTTGATAAATTTCATCATTTTCTATAAGTGAACTATATTATTCGCAATCTCTCTATTTTTCATGAATGTAGATTGTTATGGGGAAATGGTCCTAGGCATTAGGGGCTTAAGTTTCCCCATTAAGGTTTTTGAGAAAATATTATTAACGAAATTAGAAAGGCTTATAGGTCTAAAGTCCCCAAAGTTAGATGGGGTTATCCTTTTGGGGATAAGAGTTACCCAAGTGTTGGATATACCTTTTGGGATGTTATTTCCAGCGAGGAAGTCATTTGTGGTTGTTAATAAGTCATTGCGTATTAAATCCCCTATATTTGCGAAGAAAAGGGGAGAAAACCCATCGGGGCTAGGGGCACTACATGAATAAAAGCTGAAAACAGCATACTTGAGTTCTTCAAGTGTGGCTGGTTTGATGTGTTATGAGTTCTCACTGTCAGAGATAAGGGAAGGTATTTGACTAAGGGATGCTTTAAAGTACGAGCCAACTTCAGGGTGTTGTTCATCAATATGGAGATTGTGGAAAAAATCAACTGCTTCAGTTTCAATTTGAGATTGATCATGTAGCCAATAACCATTATAGTCTTGATTTTTGTTTTAAGAAGTTTAGTTCTAGAGTCTTGTAGTGATTTATGATTTTTTTGTATTACCATCTCCTTCTTTTAACCATTTAGCCTTGCTTTTTTGTTTCCAGGATAATTCTTTTTCTTTTATAGCCATAAGAAGTGAGGCTTTGGCTTTGTTAAGTTTAATTAACTCAGTTTCATTGTTAAGATTTTTAAAGAAGATTTTTAGAGTTTGAAGTTCATTTTCAGCCATAATGATGTTGTCATCAATATTTCCAAATCTCTTCTTGTTCTTGTTTTTTTTTGAATTGGTTTCAACCTTCTTAACTTTAGAAAAAAAAACTGATCATTAGGGTTTGGTTAACTAGAATGATCCAGTTTTCAACAATTAGCTATTTGAAATCCTCCATGTTAAACCAAAAATCCAGAAATCTGAATGGTTTAGGAACTGATGGGAGTTGGGCGCCAATTTTCAAGACATGTGGAGAATGATCTAATGAAAATTTATTTAAAATTTGGATTGAGTTAGCAGGAAAAGAATTTCTCCAGAGCTAGTTACATAAACCCCTATCTAATCTCTTAGAGGTGGGATTATGGAGTCTTAGATTGGACCATGTAAATAGGTTGCCAATTATCTGAATTTCCTCAAGCTCATCAGTTAAAATGAAGTTGTTATATTCATCGATATTACCTAAATTAGGAGAACTAGAACCCTTATATTCAACAATAGGGGATATAACATTAAAATCACCATTTATTAACCTATAATTATTACTAAGACTAGCTAACTGGTTCCATAGCTCCCTTTTACCGACTCGATTAGTGAGCATACATAAAGGAGGCTTTAACAGATAAGAACTGAGTATCCTGGTTAAGATATGAAGTAGTAAAGAATCTTTCCACATTAACCATATTTTACCATTTGAGGACTGCACGCATTCAGTAAAATGAAGTCTGCGCATATAGGATTGACATTCCTGGTTTTGATGCATAGGTTCAAGTATACATAAGATTTGGATTTTATGCAAACTTATCAATTTTTAAAGTCTTATGAATGATTTATATATCCCTCTTACATTTCAAACCATGAAATTTTCATTAATGTTATGTCTATTCATATTTCTTGATTTTAGATTTTTTTTAAGGTCATTTTATTGAGTTGGGAGAGAAATTGGGTTTCTTAGGTTTATCGGTGTGTTTGTGGATGAACATTAAGACTAACCTGCTCCAATTGTAGTTCTTTAGGACTAGAAAATTCCCCAGAGAGTTCATCAGAGTCCTGCTTATCTAGTAGAGGTAAAAACTTGTTTCTAACAATCGGGGAAGACCTATCAATAGGATGAGAAAACTTATTAGTAGTAGGATGCCTTCTAGATTCTAGAAAACACAGGTCATCTTTTAAATACGTTTTAAAACTAGTTTTAGTATTCTAGTTTAGGTTGATGAACTACTGGTCTGAACTACCCCGAGTGACAGTATGATCAATGTTCAAATTGGTTGTCTTATTAGGATTAACTTGATTAGTAACCTGACTAAGGCTTATCTGGTTCACTTGGTTGGGAACATGAGAATTAGTTTCGGCAGTATCTGTAACCGGGTGGGAACGGGAGTTTAGAGCTACAGTTTCAAGGTTGAGGTGAGAGGGACTACATTGTGATGCTTCTTTAGATTTGTTGGATTTACTATCTGTTGGGCTATTCAGGAAAGGGGAATGCACTGAAGAGTTGTTAAGTGCAAAACTATGAATTTCAATAGGTGTGCTATTTGTGAGTACAAGATCCTGAATCTAGGTGTTAACCCATGTGTCTTCATTTATGATAGATAGGGGATGATCAAAATTTTAACATGTAGGCAACTATTTGTATGTGTTTTCTTTGGGTTTTTGATCTTGCACCTATCTAGGTCATGCCCTAACTTCTTACAGTGAACACAGTAAAAGGGAACATATGCATATTCAATAAGATTTTTCTTGTTGTTAAGAACAATTCCTAGTCTAATCAACTTAGGCAGTATATTAAGCAAACATGATTTCCACACAGATTTTAACAGCTAATGACCTAGTTAGGGCTTCTTTCGATGCGAATATCCTAATGTATGAACCAATAAAGTTACCCATAGATTATATAGACACAATTATATTAATAGAGAGGGAAATCATGTATAGTTACCCATATTGGCGCTATGAAAGGATTCAGTGTGTGGAGAGAAGTCTGGTGTCCACCGGAAGACTTTCTCAGAGCTTCATTGAAGACCCATCCACCTTTGATCTAGCATCTCTAGAAGTCATCATTTAGCTCAAATCGAATTAGTAGTGTTTGAAATCAAGCGAGCTAAGCTGGAATCTCTCTTTAAAACATGCTGTCTTGATGGAGATTTTAAGTTGTTCCATGGTGGGTCTTCCGTAGATGAATTTTCTGATGAAAGATTTTTTCTACGATTCAAAAAGTTTCTAGACTCTAGTCTGTGTATAAACATGCCAATTCACCTTTGATTTCAGTGACTGGGGTGAAATTGTGGGAAACATGCAGGGGTTTGTATTAGTGCTGGAGGGTGTGAATTGTGTACTTGGAGAAAAGATTTGTTGCTCCCTATTGTCGGTGGCTCCGCCATTTCTGGTGGAAAGAAAAAGCCGGTTGAGGTTCCCGCGACCAATCAGAAGAAAGAGACGTTAACGGGAGAGGAAAGGTAGCGAGAGGTTGTTAACTGTGGTAAATATTCAAAATACACACACACACAAACACACACACACACACATATAAAATGCATGTGGATATATAATCATACACAATTCACGAAAGTGCACATATAACCATGTGATAATTGAAAGTGCAAATATAACCCTAGATAGTTTATGTTCAAATATAACATTTTCTGGCAATTTGAGACCGCATTATATTAAAAAGACAAATTTACCCCTCTAAAATTATCAAAATTATGAAATGTCTATATTGCACCCTGAACCTTATTTTCCTTCCTTCTTTTCTTCTTCTCTTTATTTTCTCCTTTTCTTTCTCCTCTGGTTCTTTGTCCGCGTCATTCTTTCTTCCCTAATACGATGACGTTGTCTCTGGTCAGCTCCATTAAAATATAAATGTTCGCTTATTTCTTCTTTCCTTAATTATTGCTTTTGATTTATTTAGATGCCTAGAGCTCTGTATTTGCTTCATGATGGTTTTTTCTGGGGTTGCTTTTTGATGTTGAGGTGGGAATTTTCTTGTTTTAGTTTCTTTTCCAGAAATTTCTTTAGGTGATTGTTTGCACCAAAAAAGGAAAAAAAATATCTTCACCTCATTCTCTTTCTGGATGTTTGTTTACTGTAATACAAATGTTATTTTGCTGACTGAATGTGATTATTTACTGTTATATGTGTAATGGATCTGTGATTTTACATCTTAAATTATACCCGAGACTATATTTGGGGATTTGAAATTTTGGAGGATGGATTTGGGAAATGCGGAGCAGGTGGTGTGGCGGAGCAGCGAAGAGGAGGAGGGAGGGCTGAGATGAGTGGCAGGAGGAGATGGTGGTGGCAGGGGGAGAGGAGGAGGTGGCGTGACAGAGCGGTGGATGAAGTGGCATGATGGAGTGGCGGATGAGGTAGTAACAAAGGTAGAGACGCGGTGCCAGAGACACGACGGCGGAGACACGGCGACGAAGGCGGAGGTGGTGGCATGACAGTGGCAGACAAAGGGCTTTTCAGTCTTTTAGATTTTTGTATTTACCCAAAGGGTATTTTGTTCATTTCAAGTCGGTCAATGCCGAAATATAGTCTTTAGGGTTATATTTGCACTTATGTAAAGTAGTTTGGATTTTTTTGCACTAAAAATTATCTCAGGGTTATATCTCCACTTTCTCAAATATATAGGGCTATATTTGTATATTTCCCTATATATATATCTATTAATTTTGAAATCATCCCAAGGATGAGGGTTTATAGGGTTCTCATCCCTTTTATATTAAACTTAATATTACACAAATCAGAATCTTCCGTGGCAGCATGAGTAGTCTATTACATAATAGAAAGGTCATCGTCTATTGTGGAATCGTCCCATAAGCTCAACCCAAACTCACCTAATTCAATTCACCAGCTGGTGTCAGTTCCCCAACCTATATCGGTCATATTATGAAGTATCAGTCTGACACTACTGGAAACAAAACCTACTACTTCATCTTTTTTACCTCAATTTTTTTTACCTTAGGTCGAGTAACCGAGGTAAAAAATTCTTTTACCTCGATTATTTATTTTTAAGGAAAAGATATTATTTACCTCGATTAATTATTAATCAAAGTAAAAGGTTTAAAAATGAAGTAAACGTTCTTATTTAATAGCCTTTGATGCATCATATATTATTTTATGAACCGACTTCACATTATATGTCATTTTTACCGACATGTAATGCGATGGATGACCGACGTCGGTGATATGTTACACTCTAGAACTTTAAGAGGTTAAACTTGTGTGAAAATTATTGACTTCGGGGTACGGAAGTATTTTTCAATGGTTTTTAAAACCATTGTAGAAAATAGCATTAAATGGTACTGTTGAAAATGGTTTTTAAATCATGCACAGATCAAATCACACATACCGTTAGTTATTGTTCAAATAAGGTATATAAATTATCATAAAAATAGCATTCATAAAAATATCGTTACAATTAGTACATAAATTCAAATAACAATTGTTTTAGTTCCAACAAAACTAAAATTGCAATAAACTCAATGAGCTCGGATTATGATGACCTTGAAGACAACCGCCCCCCAACTTCTATGATCTCGAAGAACAAGGTGTCCCCAATGCACAGGCAATTTCCGGCAAGAAACTCAGAAAAATCATTTGGGGACAAGACCTTGATCTTCCTATTCCTCGAGTGGTTCATGTGTCACTCTCTCCCGTAGCACCTCAGCATAACTTGGGTCTTGTCAATGTTCCTCGGGATGTACTGAATCACACATTTTTATTATATATATATATATATGCAATTAACAACAAATAATATTAATTAAAAATCAAATAATTACATGCATTTGATTAGCTAGCTTGGCCTTACCAAAGTACGGTTTGTCTCGAAGTTTTTCTTCTTCAGAGTGTAGCTGAATCGGGGTAATCTGCAACCATTATATGGTGTTCAAGATCAAACACAACAGGCTTTGGGGTGCTCCGTTGTGCGGAGAAATGTATAAAAACAATAAATTATTAATTTTCATCAACTGTGAATATATATAAGTAAATATATATGTAAAATTTCTTTTGCCAGCCATTACTCCTGAAGAATATAAAAAATGATTAGGGCATAAAAGCCTTGAAACATGAAGGGTACGACGCCGGCCATGTATCACATGTACATGTCAGTTAAAAATAGTGGCATGACAGACATGCACTCGCGATGTTGCTCATCAGTCAACCAGACCATACAAGGTGACATACAGACAAACAAGTTTGCATTTACAATATTAAAGTGACCTGCCCCTTCTCAGGGTCGTCAAATGAATCACCGGAGATCCACCAATTAACCTGAGAGGGGACCACGAGTCAAAGGTAAGAATTTATATTGTTTCTCCCGTTCCTACCATTATGCTACCTAAAGGCTAGATAGTTGTAAGACTGGGGTCGTCCACAGAGATGTTAGGGACCTAAGAGTCAACTAAACACAACCGTGATCGGATTGTCAATCCGATCACGCATAAGGAATAATCAGTAATGAGAAAACAGGCTTTTAGAGGGGGGGATTGCTAACAACTACTGACATGCAATTAACAAGAGAATAAACTATGTAAACTAGCACTTGGGGAGTATTTGCATAACATGATCAATGTTTTTTCGATCCTCGATTCCATCACATACAAGAACTACAAACCTATTCTAGTGTTTATGATGTAATGTAGTCGATGATCAACACTTCTCCATACCTGTCACTTAGGGTGCACATGTAATCTTCCATCGGCACCACCTCCAAAATTAAGGGGAGTGCAACAACGGCCTGCCTATTGTGCAGATCTAAATCTTCCTCGTGCTATTACGTCCCACGTACTACACCACAGATGTTTCTCCCTAGGTCTAAAAAGGCAAAGGGGGTGAAACACCTTATCAATGGCTCTAAGGTTTCAAATCGCTAACCCTAATTTTCTACTCTAGCTATCTCTATCCATAACCCACAGGACCAATTTTATGACTAAGACTAGTGTATGGTCGATCGTAACGAACCCACGTGCACACACCCATGCAGTTCCGGACTATCGTTACCCCAAACACATCTAGGTTTCCTTCCCCGGGGGATATCAATAACTGTGCCAACATGAAAGTAGACTACGGTGTGTGTCAGTCTTACTGTGACAATCATGCAATAATTAAGAACATGAAGAATAAGCCAACCTAATAATCACAAACACATAGAAATATATAGATATAAAGAATCTCACAAAACAAGCATTAATTCATGAATACAAATACAAACCCCAAGTAAATAAGAAACTCCCTAAGCATTGAACCCAAGTATTTAATGGATTCAACTGTTTTAGGCAAAACAAAAATTAAGAGAATAATAGAAAAGATTCTAGAGAGAGGGAAGAGCTCGTTTGTCTCTCTATCTTCCAAAAAAGAGTATAAATCTAAAACCTAGAAAACATACGTCCAATATATAGTAGTAGGGAATTGAGGCTCGGAAAAGACCCAAACTTGGTTTGGAAACCCTAGTAGCCACAGTTGATATGGCCAGTGGAAAATGGCACGGGCCGTGCAGGATCGTGCCAGAACGTAGCGCACGAAATAACTCTGATGTGCAGCCTTGTACTGGCAAAGGTCAAATAGTCTGACACAGGCCATGTAGGGTCATGTTATCACGGGCCGCACAGACTGGCATAGGCTTCCTTCTTGAGCCTTATTTTGACCTTCTGATTTATGTGCCCCGTGTCATTTGGCAAGGCCCATCGGTTGGGAGGACTTTTTCTCAGTTGAACGACACATACCATAGCATTTTCACACCACGTGGGTTGGTATTCTCTTTTGAAACATGAAACGATGAGATCCATGCCCATACTTAGCCTTTGGAGTGAGTTTGGGGACACGGGAGGCGCGGACCAGCACAACCAGTGTTCTAATGGCCCCGCCTAGGCTTGATTAATCGCCGCCTAGGCGCTAGGTGGTGCCTATCCGCCGCGCACAGAGCCTAGGCAGTCCGATTAGGCATTTTGGGCCGCCTAATCCCGCCTAGGCCTACCCGAACCAAATTTGAAATTTGGTTTTCAATTTGAATTCGGTTTGAACCAAATAAACCGAATGCGGGTCAAAACTTAACTTAAAATTTTAACTTAAAAGAAGCTTTTTAAAACCCATTTGTTCAATGTCATATCCGTAAGACCGTAAATGGGCTTGAAATTGGGCCAAGCTGATTTAAGAAATAAGGAGTGGAGTGATAGTTATTTATAAGAAAAATCTTCCTTGTAGCTTCTACATCTTTCGATGTGGGACTAATTTTCTTCTTCCTTGATTCCTTCTTCCATTCACGCATTTTGCAAATTTTTTTACTCTTTAATATATATTAAATTTCTTATTTTTTTATTTTTTATTATTATATTAATTAATTATTTATAAATAATAAAATAATACAAATCCGCCTAGACCGATTAATCCCCAGGCGCTAGGCGGTGCCTTTCCGCCCGACTAGCGCCTAGCGATTTTTACAACCATGTTCAGCAGTAGTGAATTCAACATTGGCCAAGAAACCCTATCAAAAACTTTAGACAGGTCTATCTTTGTTATCATGTTAAGTCCATAAGGTTTCTTGTCCAATAATCTAACCATTTCCTGCATTACTAGTACATTATCTGCAATTTCTCTACCTCTAATGAATGCAGATTGTTCAACCGAGATGCATTTATAGAGTAAAGGTTGAATTCTATCAGCAATGATCTTAGACAATATTTTATTTGTGAAATTTGTTAGACTTATAGGCCTAAATTCTATCATTTTCTTAGGTGTCTGAGTTTTAGGAATAAGTGTTATAAATGTGCTAGCAAAAGATTTGGGTATATTAATGCCACACATAAACTCCTGGACAGCCTGTAAAAGACCATCCCTAATTATTAACCTAGCTTTCTTGAAAAAAAATCCATTAAATCCATCAGGGCCTGGAGAGCTATCCTCCCTTAAATTGAACACATTGAACACTATTCTTTTCAGTTCTTCCATGTTAACCATTTTCATAAGTTCAATATTTTCTTCTTCAGTAATTATTGTAGGAATAAAATTAATGAACTTCATCATATCCACACCTGAATGATCATGTGCATCATCAGTAAGCAGGTTATGGAAATAAGAAACAACATATTCTCCGATTTCATCCTGATCTTCTATCCAACTACATCCTCTCTCTGAACTTTGTTAATCCTAAGCCTAGCTGTTTTAGACTTGACATTGTTGTGAAAGAAAGATGTATTTAGATCCCCATTTTTCAGCCATTTTTGCCTTGATTTTTGCTTCCAAAAATCATGTTGTTCCTTTAAAGATTTGACCAGTTTAGCATTTTCTTCATTCAGTTTTATCTGGTCTTGCAGGTTATAATTAGTGTCCAACTTCTGCTCTAGCTCTGCAATTACTTTTTCAGCATTTAGCACATTTTCGAAAATGTTTCCAAATTTTGTCCTATTCCAGTTTTTCAAAAAAAAAATCAGCCTTTGCAACTTAGCAGAGAAACCTACCATACCATGTGACATGACTGATTCATTCCAATTTGTTTCTATCAAAGGGAGAGGGTTGAACTATTTAACCACATGGATTGAAATCTGAAAGGCCTCATAAACTGTTTAGATTGAGTCTGTAAAGTAAGCAACAATGGGTTATGGTCAGATTTCCTCTTCCTAATACATGTACAGTACTATTTTGAAAATTATCAAAGAATTTCTGATTCCCTAGTGTTCTGTCTAATCTTTCTAACACTCTGTGTTGGTTTCTTCTACCATTAGACCATGTAAAAAGATTTCCTAGGGTGTTTACCTCTGTGAAGTTGTTTGCGAGTAGAAATGAGTTAAATTCATTTAAGGCATTAAGATTAGGAACTGATCTACCCTTATATTCATTAATACTTCTAATTATGTTAAAATCTCCTGTCAGAACACATGATTCCTTTATGGAACCTAGTCTTCTTCCCAGTTCATCTAACATACTTGTTCTCAGAGTCCTATCATGATATCCTTTTAAGCCTACCAACTGAAAATTAGTCTGGGACTGAGTGTGTGTAATTTGGAAGTGTAGAAATATATCACGCTTGCATAGTAAATTCCCATGGATGGTTTCTTTTAAAAAAATATCCATATATGATCATCATCCAAAGAGTCTGAGTGTTGGTAGTTCAGTTGAGTCATGAAGTCTTGAATTTTATTCCTATGTTGTTTAGGCTCTATAACAATAAGGATTTCTATGTTATGTATCTGAACTAACTTCTTAAGTCTAGTTAGTCCTTTTAGGATTCCTCTAATGTTCCAAGTAAGAGATTTACATATCATTATAAACAACATTTTTCAACCTTGCACGAGTCATCATGAGATTTGGAGTACCAAAAAATTCCTTTTGCCATGAGATAGGTCAGGGGTACCTGTGTTGAC
>JAULKK010277046.1:0-14833 GCA_032355705.1 Rubia peregrina
ATAAATACAACCAGAGCAACACTTGCTCAAGCAAGTGACACTGAATTGAGAAATACTAATTCTATTAAGGAAGGAACTGACTTGATCGTCAGAGCTCTTTTCTTGTAATCACTTCCAGGACCTTTCTTGCAGGCTCACGGTGGCTACACGGTGAATGTCAACCATTTTGCCTGGGTGGGAATAAGACATTATTAACGCCGTCTGTGGGGCCAATTTTTTTTAAAAAAATCAAGTCTCTCATTCCCTTCGGGATAACCACAGTTTTCACTAGAAGCGAGAGATGCCAAAATCATACAAAAGAACGAACAATTAGGTGTAACAATAATGTGCATCCCAGTCAAGACTGATTATATGTTCCCAGTAAAGAATGGAAGCACGTCAAACAAGATACATATGACGATGAAGAGGAAGTTGAATCTTCTAATGCAAATCAGGAGAAGTAGATGAGAGATTTCAAAGCTTTTTTAGTAGTGAATAGGGAGAATCTGTATAACCAGTTCCTAGCCACGATGAAGCTAAAATCCCCCCCAAAGTAAGTCAAATGCATGAGAGCCTTGATTATAAAGAAGAGTTAAGGGATATATTGTGGCAGATGATGATACAGATCTTCACGATTTCAAAATGCCAAAAGATTTCAAGTTACCATTGCATGTGAAAATCTACGATGGGACAATAGACACCAAGGAATTCTTACATTACTATCGCAACAGTATGCGATTTTGTGATGCATAAATTGAGCTAGTCTGCAAAGCTTTCCCTATTTTCTTAACTGGGATAGTGATTAAGTGGTATAATGACCTACCAAGTGGAAGTTTTTGCTCCTGGGCACAATTATCAGAATTTTTAGGGCACTTTTATCATAAGAAGAGGCTTACGAAAATGATAGAGGACCTGAAAAATATAGCTACGCAAAGTGATGAAAGCCTCGTAGATTACCACAATAGGTTCGAAACTGAAAGTTTGAAAGTGAATCCATCGTTCTAATCGTCACTAGGGACATTCAAGGGTGGCATGCAATCAGGATAATTTTACAAGGAACTTAGAAAAAAAAACATGTCTGAGAACCCAAGAGAATTGCATAAAATGATGGAAAAGTATGTGCGGACTAAAGAAGAAACAACTGCAAGATAGAGTGTGAGTGGGGTGAAAAATGCACAGAGAGGTTTTCTAAAAAATGGAAAAGGGAATATCCCATTCAAATGAAAATAATCGGGGGCACGAACGACACGATTTCCAAAAAATCCTTTGATGAAGTCGCAAAAGGTGATTTTGTAGGTGAACAGGGAGTTGTTTCGGGAACCAATTCCAAGGATAACACCACCATACAAGCAGTCTAGAGGATACTATTGTGCCTTCCACAAGGACCATAGACATGACATCCAATACTACAGATACTTGACAAGGTAAATGAAGGAGAATTTGAGAAATGGTTATTTGAGCCAATACAGAAAGAAGGACGGAGGAAACCAATACATTGAAGCTAACAAAGTAGAAAATCCATGGAAAAAAATCAGAGCACAATGAATACGCAGAGCAAGAATAAAAAATGACAATGGTGGTAGATTATGAAGGGGACCTAGCGATATGCCTCAGAAAATGTAATCCTATCGATCCATGGATCAACCGAATCTCTGTCTAATAATGCCTGAAAAGCCAAGGCTAGAACTTTTCACCACAAGAGCCTACTTATAAAAGACTCCATTCTGATGAGACAACATCATTTAGTGAAGAGGATGTGGTTCTCAGCGCTTTGCCTCATATTGACCTGACGGTCATTATCACTAAGATTGGAAATGCCACAGTTCACAGGGTATTTATGGAGGACGGGAGCGCAGTCAAAATCCTATTCGTCGATTGCTTTGATAAATTACGATTCATATGAACTAATTTGAAGAAGTCTACATCCTCTCCCGTAGGATTTATAGGATGAGCAGAGACGCATTTGGGTAACATACAGCTGCCTGTAACCATACGTGAGAATGACAAAATTCGCACCATCATGTGAAACTTTGTTTTCATGGAGGCACGAAATCCTATTTAACACCATCATGGGTATTCCCTAGATGAATACAGAGAAAGCGATATGGTCCCCATATCACTTAGTGATGAAGTGTCCAACTCCAGCAGGAATCGCAATGATAAGAGGAAATCAACAAATAGCTAGGCAGTGCATGGTTATCGTGATAAAAGCAAGAACAAATGCTGAACTTACAAAATGGTTTATTCAAGAAATCGAAACCTCAAGCAGATCTCGGAGAAGAAACTGAAGTTTTTCTTTTTGATGACGTAAACACTTCCAAGTGCATCAAGATAGAAAAATATCTTCCAACCGAGGAGAAAGAAAAGTGACGGAAATCTTATGAAGTCACAAAGATACATTCTCATATACCATACAGAACATGGGAGGATTCTATCCAGAAATTGCTACCGCGAACATTCAAAGAATTACATGTATTCATGGGTTCACTAGCATCACTTAGCAGATTCGTCTCCAAAGCTGTGGAAAAAAACTCCCCACTATTCAACATCCTCAAAAAAGGTCAAGAAGATCACATGGAATGAAGATAGTAAGAAAACGTATGTATCATTGAAAAATAGCTTAAAGAGTTGCCAACACTAAAGTCACCAATACCAGCAGAGACTTTATACTAGTACTTGGGAATTTTAACAAAAGTAGTGACTTCAGTCTTAGTGCTAAGAAGGGCAAAGACAGGTGCCAGTATACTACATTAGTAGGATACTGTAAATTGAATGAATATCGTACTTACCTATTGAAAGGTTAACTCTCGCATCTGTCTACGCCGCAAGAAGACTACGGAGTTAATTTCAACGCAGATGCACAAGAGGCTAGTACACAACAAAATCTTGGAATAGACAAAGGGAAATCCAAGTGGAAAGATATCGCATGGAAACTTTTAATTGATGGGTGTCTAGTAAAGAATGTTGTAATGGAAGATTGCTATTGGTAAATCTGGATGAGGGAGAACACAAAAACTCGCTTCATTTTAATTTCCCACTCACCAAAAATGAAGCCAAATATGAAGCACTAATACGCGGGTTAGACCTTACAATCAGGATGAAGGTCAAAAGCAGTAAGTGCTTTAGCAATTCACAGATAGCAGTCCAGAAAGTGCGTCGAGATTATGAGGTTCGAGAGGAGCAGTTGATAAAGTATTTAAGAAGAGTTCGCCAACTCATAAGCCAACTTGAATACTTTTATTTTTAACACATATCAAGGAGCAAAACTACCAAGGTAGATGCCTTAAGTAAATTAGCGAAAGCTGACTTTGATTCTTTGTTTGAGCAGAACAATGTGAATGTAGAAGTCATACCAGTCAAAAGTACAATCACAACAACTGTGTCAACGGTGCGAGACAGGATAAGCAAACTGGATGACACCGTTAAAGGACTACTTCAAAATGGGAAAATTGCATGAAGACAAGATATAGGCCAGAAAGTTGGAATTACGATCTCACAACTATGTTTATGAGGGAGGAATACTATAAAAAAAGGTTTTCTATTCCTATGAATAGAGTGTGTGGGAGTAGCCCAAACAAGAAAAATAATGAAAGAAGTTCAAGAGGGATTATGTAGGACGCATCAAGGATCACAAATAATCACGAAGAAGATAATTCAAGCAGGATACTATTAGCCAATCATGTTCAACAATGCACACAGCTTCATGATAAAGTGCAAAAGCTGCCAAATTAACGCATTGGTATCACATAAGCCATAGACCACCTTAATAAGGATATATTGGGCCTGACCATTTGACGAATAGGTAATTGACTTGGTTGGACTTTTCCTAAAGGAGCTGGTAATGCAAAGTTTCTATTGTAGCAGTTGACTACTTCACAAAGTGGGCAGAAGCGAAACCATTGGGAAGAGTCACGTCAAAAGTAACAAGAAATATTTTTAGCAGGACATAGTTTGTCACTTCAGTGTGCCCCAAACTATCATCACAGATAATAATATGTAGTTCACGAGTGAGACCTTTACCGAAATGGTGCTCAAAGTTAAGGATTGTGCAAAAATTTGTCTGTGGCTCATCCCCCATCTAATGGCCAAGTGGGGATAACTAATGGAATGATAGTCCAAGGAATTCAAAAAATATTGGAGGGGAAGCAAACTGGTCGGGTTGATGAGATGCCCAACACACTATGGTCATACAGAACAACAGTGCTAGAACAGCCTGGAGAAACAACGTACAACCTAGTTTACAGTCATGAGGCAATAATACCAGTTAAAATTGGGAACTCAAGCCTTAGAGTGGAAAAATACAATGAATGCGATAATCCCAAAAATATAAGATTGGATTTGGATGAACTTAAGGAGAAAAGGTGACAAGCAATAATCACATAGGCAAACTATAAGGAGTAGATGACTCGAGCATATAATAATAAAGTCAAGAAGACACAATTTCAAATTGGTGATCTCGTACCGCGGAAGAATGAGGCAAGTCTGGCTGAATAAAAAGGAAAAATATGCTCAAAATGGGAAGGCTGGTACAAGGTAACGAAAGAATATCAATTCAATTTCTACGAGCTAGAAAAATTGGATAGCAGCAGCGTCCCGAACACTTGGCATGTGATCAACCTAAGGAAGTTCTATGTTTAGATCCTCAGAAGGCGATAGGAAAAACTCAGTTGTACAAGAGCCATGATCATTGGCAGAATTTTCATTATTGGCATCATCATTTGGCTTTCAGCACGATATAATCGTGATCGTACATAATCGATAGCAAAAAAGCATCTTTCAAGGAAAATCTTTCAAATATTGTTCATTTATATTATAAACGAAGTCCATAGGAATACCAGCACAAAGTCATAAACTGTGACACATCACAAAGAGAACCAAATATCATATATCGCAATAGTGAAAAAGTAAAGCGGCATAATCAAAATAAATAAAAAGTGACAAAAGCAAGAAATATATCTTGCAACTTCGTAACTTTAATTATGGAAGATATAGCTCTTGCAAAAAGGCAATACAAATATGCAAGTACAAATGCATTGAAAATAAAAAATATGACGTTTTGTATTAGCCAGAAAGAAACGCATCGAATTTTAAAAGCTAAAACTAAATAGAAACACAAGGATAGTACTTGAGACATTTGAAAAGCAAATTAGTACATCAAAGAAAAGAGAACTATCTATGCCTTGATGAGCGAGATGACCCGGCAGTGGAAGAACCACCACATCGGCGGGATTTCTCAGCCTGATACTTTTTAGATACAACATAATCGTAGCGCCATTTCATATGCAATTAAGTAGGATGGCGTGTTTGACCATTTCGTTCCATACGATCAAGATACTTATCATAATATGCTTTAAAATTAGTTATATGACCGAACTCTTCGCGATCAAGTTGCATACTCATGAGGTGAACGGTTTCTTGATAGAATTTTTTCATAACCTCCAGGTTGCGTATCTCCTCCTATAATTGGCGAATACGTGACCTAATGGACTCAATAAATTAATTATCTAGCCGCTGACATTCATTGTTAGATCCTTACGACTAGTGGAATCACGAGGAGATGAAGAAAGGGCCTAGAGTTTATCTTTGTAGTCAACACAAGCTTGTTCAAGTTGATGCACGCATGAGTCAAGGCGATAACACTTAGTATGAAGGTGTTCACTGTGACAATGCAAGTGGGTATTCACAGCAAATTGTTCTTCAAACCTACTCTCACACCCTGCAGAAAAAGTAGAAAGGTGATCACACTCATCCTGTTTCTTCTTCAGTTGATCCAATAATTGGTCAATACAAGAACACTGCTTATCTATGATCAAGGTCTTCTGATGTGCCTTGCGATATTTGTTCGCAACAAAATTCTTTGCCTCTTCTTGCTGACCAATCATTATTAACCAAGCTTAGTTGTTGTCGCTAAATAAGGTTGTTCTGTTCCGCGTAGAATCCTTACAACTCGCAAATATAGTCTTGTGATTCGCTTATAGCCTTCTTCCACACAAGCTCCAGATCAGTAATACTTAATAGCATGTATTTGGGACGAACCCTCAACGACAGCGACCACTTCTAAACATTATTAGGAAAGTTGAGCAAATACACGTACATACCAATAGATTCAAAATCAAGTAAACTGCGACCAATATTATTATCAAGAAACTCAATATTGTAACCATCGGGTACAAATTTTCTACAAGGAAAACTCATAGGGGAGATGAAGATGACGAACAAGTAGTGACACATCATCCAAGACGTAATGGAATAGTGTCTAGAGCAAAACCTCGAGCACATGAAAAAATGATCGCTATAAATTAATTCAAAATATTACTTGGATAGGGAAGCAGTAGCCTCAATCAGTATAGTCGGAAAACAAGACTTGGGAGATATAAATTGGAGATGACGCTCAGAACGAATACCAGAACCCAACATATCATGATGAGTTAAAATTTTATGGTCGATCAAAATATCAAATCCTTGCATATAAATAAATACAAGGAAATATGAAATATATGAATTAGAATAACAAGTTCACATCAAAGTTGGTACATAAATACATTAAAAGTATCATTATACGTACAGAAAAAAAATATGAATGTTCTTAAGCCACGATTCTAAAATTATTAAAGAGTAGAAAGAGAAGAAGACATATACTGAATGGTGTGAGTAGAATCTTCTCAGTTCGCATTCTGAGTGTGAGTCTCTGCGAAATTCACCTTTGGGTTAGAAGATGGCTTGAGGTTAGGAGAAGCAAACGAAAGGAAGCAAGATAATTAACTTGGCAACCTTGCAGCTCAGAAAAAAAAGGGAGACCAGAAAGATATGATATCAAGGAATAATCATGTCCACCATCCAAAATTATACGAATAAATTAATTATTAAGTGCAGTCTTCGACTGCTCCATTAGTTCTCCAGTGGAGGCAATTTCTTCACCTTCGGGGTGGGGTTCAGTTTCCGCAGCTCCACTAAAGTGTCACACCCACCGACATTGCAGAACTGGAAACCTTCTCAAAAATATTGAAGAAGGACTTCGTTTTAAAATTTTGGTCAGCAAGAGCCTGGGGGAAGCTAGGTAAAGCAGGATCCTTAGTCCGCATCTCCAACAGCTCAGAGTGAAGCATGTTGACTTCTTCTTCAGCGGCATGTGCATGCTTCTTAGCAGCTTCAAGAGAAACCGTCATAACTCGTGCTCCATCTCTTTAGCTTTATACTTTTCCAGGAGTGAAGCGTCTTCCTTGGAAAATTTAGAAATTCACTCACTAAAAGTTTGAAAATTCTCATCAATATGATGACATCTCCAGAAAAAAAAACACAAGCAAATGACAGTTAGATATTGTAAAAAGAGAATAAAAATTAAGACAAATATCATTTTAAATTTTTAGCGAACATACCACGGTCATCGACTCATGAAGAGAGAGTTTAGAGACAGTGGCAGGAATAGTCCCTTTTGTCACCAAGTTATTGCTTCGCGGCAGAGGCTTAGAACGAGACTGACTAGTGCAACCCATTTTCTCAGGGGGACCCAGGGCAGTCGACAAACCACCAGACCATTTCTTTCTCCTCCTTTCTTTAGCAGCATCAACAATAGCTACTTCTCCATCTTGTGGTGTTTTACCTTCAGCAGAGATTAACTGAGAATTTTCTTCGGTGGTGTTCTCCCGAGAGTCATCATCAGCAATGGCCTCATGCGATTGGACAACCAAAGCCTCTATTTCTTTGGGTTTGTTTTCGGGAATAAACAACCTATCAACAAGACGCCCAACTAGATCCATATCTACAATTTATTATATAGCATAAGTCAGGAGAACATGAAAATATAATTAAGCAGTATGAATAATAAGGGATAAAAATAACAAGTATGACATAGTGAAACGACAAGATAACAACAAACAAACATCTTCGCTCTCAGATTCAGCATGGCAAAGACCTATCGAGTGTTCGTTGAGTCCTCATACAACCTCAGAGTTAGCATTAAGACAAACCCCCAACTTAGGAAGTTTGGACTTGGAAAGATTATAGTTCCAAACTAGAAGGGCACGTTCACACTCATCATCTAGTTTTAGATAGAAAAACATTCTGCGCCACACACCGCAATTACCGAGAAGCCTACTAACAAGCTCAACAGTGGGAATAACAGGATAAAATGTGAATTCATTGGATGAGTCTTTTACCTTGTGAAACTAATATGAGCTTTCGAATAAATCAATCGAAAAAGGGAAATGGGCTTGTGTCCACACATAGTGGACACCCACAATAATTGCAATACCCTTTGGGTGAAACTGAAATAATGCAATTTGATAAGATAGAAGCAAATCTAGAACATGATGAGGGAAAGGAAAAACAGTCCAAATTTAAGATAATCTAAATAACATGAGATGTAGCCAGTAGGAGGAGTGCGAACACTTTCAGAGTTATCAGAAGCCCTAAGCTCAAACGTAGACATGAAAAAAAATATTCCAAGTAGTAATCGGAAAGAATGTTATCAACGACAGAAGAACATGTGAGATGATTGGAATCCTCCCTAGACATCGTCAACCTGCGGGAATATCTGTAAGACTAGGGGCAGACAATTGGGCAATGATGACTCCTAGGATTTAGATAAAATGTAGAGATTATATTCCATTCAAAGTAAAAAAAATGAACATGGAATACACGCTGGAGAAGACAATCGGAGGACTTCCAAACCAAAATTGAGAAACTAAATTAATAGAGCGGAGTAACCACACAAATTCACAATTGTGAGAATCGTTTAAGAAAAGGAAAGAAGATGAAAGGCAGAGAAAGTTACAAGTTGGCGGAGAATGACAATGCACGTGAACAATAAAGAAGAGAAGAAAATGAAGGATTCATACGTTTGAAGAACCAATAAAGCACATAATTTAATTTAAGACACCAAAATGTCAAAAGGAGTTCAATCAGCCAAAAATATAATGAAGGATGTCTGGCAAAAAGTCAGTTACCTTTTTGGAATACGAGAAGGCGGGGGTATATGAATAGGTTTGATACACTGAATAATGACAGAGTTAAGTCATCAAATTCAAAGCACTTAATAGAGAAGAAAATATAACGGAGGAAGGGAAAAGACGGAACAACATAACGAATAATGAGGAGAAATCTTGGCTCATAGAGACAAGATCGCAACAGCTAAAGCTTATCATAATTCCTACACTTAAAATTCAAATTTCAAAAGTTAGACATCTCAACAAATTTGCAAGTATAGCCAAGAAGCATGCAACACTTTGCTAAAACAGTTTAAGTTATTATGATAACGAACATGTTATTACAGTTTAGAGAATAAAAAAATCAACAGTTTGCACACATTCCACAAGCACAGTCACCGCTTCGTGAGTTAGAGGTTGTTTGCCTTTAGGCCCAGCCTAAGGTTCAGCCACGAACCAACAAAGACAGAATCATGTCAAAGAATACTCAACCACAAACCGAGAAAGGCAGAGCCATGTCCAAGAGGACTCAGCCATGAACCAAGAAAGACGCAGTCACGTCCAAGACTCAGCCACAAACTGAGATTATAGCAACCACAATGTGACCTGCGATCTAAAACCTATCAATGCGGAGCCATAACTGCAGTCTACTATAAATATAGAACAACACTGGCTCAGGTAAGTGACACTGAACTGAGAAATACTAATTCTCTTAAGGAAAGAACTGACTTGATCGTCGTAGCTCTTTTCCCGGAATCATTTCCAAGACCTTTGTTGTAGGTTCACACTAACTACACAGTGAATATTAACTATTTCTCCTGGCTGGGAATACGACATCAATGGTCGTTGCCTTTTTTCTTATAAATGACATATCTGATGCATCGATTTCGAAGGGTATCTATTGGGATTGATAATGATTGGAGTTACAATAATTTAGATTCAATTTTTAGAATAAGAGTAGGGGAATAAAGGTGGGGAACATCATTGTGGCCAACAACGGTACCTTGTACTTCATCCATAGGGTCATTATTGGGTACTTCATGCCCACTATCATACTTTATGTCCACCCTTGTTCTACCGACTTTTGCTACCCAACTAGACCACTTTGCATGTTCTTTGGACAAACACTTGCCCGACTTATTGAAAAATAATGGAGTTTAATCTTTTCTAAATATCCTACGTTCTAATGTTCAATACAAGAAACAACTATTACCTCGGTACTACAAGGGTTTTTACTTCGGTTTTCAACAATAAAAAATCTGAGGTAAATGTAGGTGCAGTCAAAGATTCACGTAAAAAAGTTTATAACCGACCGTGTGTGCGATGTTGCACGTAAAAAACTGCAATAAAAGATTTCTGACCGATAGCGAGTGCGACGTTGCACTTGCTATCAGTAAAACAAAAACCATGTGAGATGGTGGTGTGATGTCGCACGTATCATTTCAGTTTAAAAAACTGCCGAAATTCAGCTTTTGGTAGTTCATAACTAGTTTTTGCCAGTTGCATATTTCCGACCAGTGTTAACTGGCCAATTCACAGAATAAAAGAAAATACAAGCCCAGATTTAGCTTGAATAAAAATTGTACACCTCATAGTATAAGCATACCATATATACACAAATTAATTGCGGTTTCAAGTATATAAAAAATAAAACCCTAGTATCTACAGTGGAAAATTTTCAAACCTATACATGTTACTGGCGGCTGGTGGCGTCGCTGGTAGGAGCAGAGGTGGCATCGCTGGTCCAACGGAGGTGGCGTCGTTGGTCGGAGTAGAGGTGGCGGCATGGTGCTGGAGCGTCAGTGTGGCGCTGGAGCATCAGCATGGTGTGGTGGAACCCGAATTTTTTTAAAAGAAAATATGGAGGGTGGAGGCGGAGAGTAGCCCAAAGTAGGAGAAGATGTGACGTCGTTAGACGGAGCAGAAGTGGCATCGTGGCACTGACGCGGTGGAACCCAACAGCGTTGAACTGTGGACCCGACGATGATTTTAGGAAGAATGAAGGGTGGAGATAGAGGGTAGTCTAAAGAAAGAGAATACTCCCTCCGTTTCTTTAACAATGACACACTTTTCTTTTTGGGTTGTTTCTTTTATATTTGCACACTTTCCATTTTTGGCAAGATTCCTTCAATTTTATCCACTCATTCTACTTTTTACATTCTACATTCAATTTCATCCACTCTTTTTTTTCCTCCTAAATTCAAGCATCTAAACCTAGTGTGTCATTGTTAAAGAAACGGATGGAGTATTGGATTGGGGTTTTGTTCTTTTATAGTGCTAGTGTCTGGGTAAGGTTTTTGGGCTAGGTTATGGTTTGGGCTGATTGGGTTAGATTATAATGTTTCTGTTCTTTTAGGTGTTTTTTGTGCTGAAATTAAATAAAATTCTTTTATTTTTCTGATTTAAATAAAATAATATTGATTTTTATTATAATAAACTGACAACCACATTTGATGTCACAGTATTTTTATGTATCTACTATGTGTCGATTTTTAAAAATATTTTCCACATAAGAATATGTAAAATTGTTTGTGTGTCAAAATTTATCTCAAGTAAATAGTAAGGGGTCAGCCAATGTTTAATTAAAGTCAAGCATTTTTAGAAGTGTCAGCATATATAGAGTCAAGTAAATGTTGATTGTTGATATGTTAAAGTCAAGATTTTCTATTAGTGTTTATACTCCCTATGTTTCTCTATTTGTGGCATCATAGGTATAGATGTTTGGATTTATAGTGAAGACAATGAGTGGATGAAATTGAATGTAGAAAGTAAAAAGTTGAATGAGGGGATGAGATTGAAGGAATCTTGTCAAAAATGGAAAGCGTTTCATTTTAAAAAATCCCAATAAGGTAAATGTGCCACAAATAGAGAAATGGGGGGAGTATATAGAAAGTCGAGTTAGGATTGACCATTAATTAGTTAAGGTAAAATATTTTCATTAGTGTTCATATGTGGAAAGTCAAGTAAGGGTTGACCATTCATTAGTTAAAGTCAAAAAATTCATTCGTGTTTTATATATATAGAAAGTTGAGTAAGGTTTCACCGTTGGTTAATTAAACCCAAACCATTTCACAAGTGTTTATATAAAAAGTTAAGTAAGGATTGATCGTTGATTAGTTAAATTCAAATCTTTTCATTAATGTTTATGTATGAAAAGTCAACTTATAAGGGTTGACCATTGATTACTTAAAGTCAACCCATTTTGTGAGTGTTTAATAGTATATAAAATGTCAAGTAAGGATTGACCATTAATCAGTTAAGGTTAACTTTTTATTAGTGTTTACGTATAAAAGGTCAAGTTATAATAAGGATTGACAATTGACTACTTAAACTCAAACCATTTTGTTAGTGTTTAATATATAGAAAGTCAAGTAAGGATTGACCATAAATCATTTAAGGTCTAACCTTTTCATTCATGTTGATATATGAAAAGTCGAGTAAGGGTTGACCGTTCATTAGTTAAAGTCAAACCTCTTTCATTTGTGTCTATATATAAGAAAGTCAAGTTATAAGGGTTGAAAGTTGTTTAGTAAAAATCAAACCATTTTCATTAGTCTTTACGTTTAATCATATATTACTCAAATTCTATGTTTAATTTATTTCATTTGAAATATAAACATAAATTCATGGTTAAAAGTAGAGTTATAAAATATTATAAAAGAATCAAAAGAAATGGTGTAACGTAGAAGAATTTAAAAAGTATATTTTAGTTTTGTTTAAAAATAAATTATTATTAACATATATATTCACTTATTTTAAATCGTGCATTACACGAATACTATCTAGTTATTCATATACTAATAAATAAAATAATAATATTAACAATAAAATACAAAGGGTGAATGTGATTTTGCAAATGTATAAGTTAATTTTTTATTTAGAATATTGAATATTATTTTTTACATTGCATATATATTATTTGAAAATGTGGAAGGGCTAAAAGAGAAACTCTATATACATTACATCTTTATACATTACTCTATGTATTACTTTTATATTGCATAATCTATACATGTATACATCTTACTACTCTTAGCCACGTCCCCTTTGTCACGTGTCATTAGAATTAGCCATGTGTCAAATAAAAATAAATTAGATGAAATGTTCGAGTTATATGTGATCAAAGTCGAATATTAATAAATTAAATTTATTTTTCACCGAATACAATTTTATATACTACTTATTTATAATTTTATTTAATAATTATATAATTATAAATAAGTAGTATATAAAATTTCATTCAGTGAAAAAATAAAGTTAATCTATTGATATTCGACTTCGATAATGTATCACTCGAACTCTACGTTTAATTTATTTCTTATTGAAAATATAAACATAAAGTCATAGTAATTAAAAGTATAGTTATAAAATATTTTTAAAATTCAAAGGAAATGGAATTGATTAAAAAATTAAAAATTAAATTTTAGTTTTGTTAAAAAATAAATTAAAAAGGTGCGATAGTGTGTGTACTTCTAAATCTCATCTGAGATCCTGATCGGCATTTTATCGGAGCGTCGCCATGGGCAAGTCAGGCGCAAAAAGTGGCTGGAAGAAAGTCACCTTGCAGCTGGGGAGATAAGTGACTGGGGAAAAAGAAATAACGGAACTGGTGGAAAGAAAGGAGAAAGAGCAAACAAATGAAGATTTAGAGATCATTGCCCAATCGGTGAAGGAATCAAAGATGATGGGAAGTAATGAGGTCCAGAAGACTCCAAGTCAGGGGGTCGAGGTTTCACCTTCAAGTAAAAAAATTATGGAGTGACAAGGTGGAGGAAGAAGAGAATCGAAACTGGGCATCACTGTTTGATCCTCAACAGGAGTTGAAGAAATACGACACAATGACAATTGACGGTATGGAATTGGACGAAATCACTCAGGAAGACGTTGAAGAAAGAGTGAAGCAGTGGAGGAATTGCATTATCTGCAGAACACTAGGTTGCAACCCCCTCCCCCCAAGGTAATTGAAGGTTTCTTTTATAGAATTTGGGGGAAATTGATTGAAAAAAATTGGCAGCTTCAAAGAGGAATTTTCATGCTTAGATTGGTGTATAAACAAGCTTGTGATGAGATTGTAGATAAGGGTATGATAAGTTTTGATGGAAAACTTGTGCTTATCAAACTGTGGGAGAAGGAAATGGATTTAGGCCATGTCCAGTTCAGCTGAATCGGAGTTGAGTTGAGTTGAGCTGAATTTATTAGAGTTGAGAAGAGTTGAGAAGAGCTGAGAAGAGTTGAGGAGAGCTGAATTGAAATTAACAGAGTCAAACTTAACTGAACTTAATCAAACTATAAACTAAACTAAACTAAACAAAATGTAACTAAACAAAAAATAGTTAAAAGAAAATGATGGTTTAATTATATTACATATTAATAATTAACAACTAGTAATTAATAACAAATTATGATATAAATAATAGTGCACGTGAATTTTTAACGATCTGTATTATACTTCCATAATTTAGAACACTAATTAATAATTTAGATAGAAATGTGCTGGTGAACTTTCTCCAATAAATGTGTTGGTAAATGTCTCCACCATATCCAATATTATTAATAATTGAGTTTATTATAGGATTTGTGAAATGTTTACAATTTTATAAAATATATTTTGTTTCACTACAAACTTGATAACGGTAGGGTTCAAATTCTATAATTACATCATAAAATTTGTATATTGTATTAAAATTTTAAATAAAAATTTTAATTCAGATGTTATTATTCATAACATGATTAATAATTAATTATTAATTTAATTAATATATTATTATGTAATATAATTAAATAACAAAACTTATTGTTTTTAACATAGTTATAATTAATATATTGTATTTTTTATTATTGATAAATTGATAAATTAAAGTGCTTGACTATTAAGTTAATGTTAGTAAATCCATATAAGAAATGAATGTTGGGAAGAAGGAGAAACACAT
>JAULKK010277067.1:0-24956 GCA_032355705.1 Rubia peregrina
CCCGGCCACGGCCGCCCCCCCCGCCCAGGCTGGCCCGCGCGGGGGGGGGGCCCAGGGTTCTGGGACGCATTTGGGCTACAGCTCGCGAGTGGGGAAGTGCCCAGACTTTGTTGTACGGGCACCTGAGATCGGGCGCTAGGCACACGGTTTTCTTCTGGGCCTGGTTTTTCCCAGCTCTTAATCACCCGGGCCATGCGCCCGGTCTTCTTCATCGACCGATCGGCCTACTGGTCTACTCGTTGGTCGGCCATCTATCTTTCTTCAAATATGGACTTTTCTTCTGCCAAATTGTATTGGCCTTCACTTATAAACCCCTATTTCCTTATGAATATTCATTTTTGAATCTTTCATGATGAACATGATTATAAAAGACCATCCGTAAACACCTTAAACTAGAGACATCTGATATAACTCCTAAATCATCATCTTAACTTTGTTACCAACAAAGCATCAATTATTCATACACAAAAGCTTAGTCCATTAAAAATATGAATTTGAAATGTGCAAAAAAGAGATGAGCACATCACTCATAAGGATACAAAAATCCTTTAGACTCAAACTAGATTGCAAAATGAAGGATTTAGATACGAAAACTGAAAATGGTTATCTAAACCCCCTATGATGTAAACCTACCTATATATAGCAATCTTCCAACATAAAGATAACAAAAGAGATGTTAAATTCATTTCAAAAAAAGAGATGTTAAATTCTTTGGAAAATACATGCATTTGACGTCTCATCAGTGATCGCGGTACATCGGGTTGAAGGTGTTTGTGTAGGGATCTTGCCTTTCTCCTCCTTGGTTCCCAAGGAACTCTTGTTGTTGCCCCCTAGAAAACTGTTGTATATTTCCACCATTGTTGAAATACAACCTCTTAACTTCCTCAAAGTCACCACCACTTGCGAGCACACATCTTTGTGATGATCAATATTACAAACACCGCACACTTTGCTTGTTGGACTCCCCTTTTCATGAATTCTTTCATCACGGAGGAAAGAGCTTGGACTTGCTCCTCTAACTTTGGGGGTTGAGATGGTTTATCCACGAGCTTCACCCTAGACCTTGTACTAAATTCCCTTGTTCCATTTTCTATCTCCTCGAAGAGTGCCATTGCTTCCATTGGACTCTTGTTGATGATCAAACCATTTTAAGCCGCGTTCACCGTACACATGTCATCATCGCACAGTCCTTTGAAGGAAATAGTAAACCAAGTCCTGCTCATTGAATGGATTATACAGAAAACTAGCCAGCAATATCTTTAAACTTTACCAATACTCATTGAGGGACTCATTAGAAAATTGAGAGATGTAGAAGAGTTTCTTCTTCAACCCCGCAGACTTTAAAGATGGGAAGTATTTCCTGAGAAATTTGCGTTTCATATCAATCCATGAGGTGATACAACCGGGAAGTACATAGTATAACCAATCTTTAGCTAAATCCCGAAGTGAGAAAGGATATGCCCTCAGATTGTAGTCTTCCTCCGAAACACCCGCCGGCTTCATGTTGGTACAAACTAGGTAAAAATCCAAAAATCTTGTTTAGATTTTTTCCGGCCATCTCATTCAAAGTCGACAAGCAATGGATCATGCCACTCTTGAGTTCACACGTCACATTTGGTGGCAATAATGGAAAATATGAAAAGCAGTTGATTCTCCAAGTTTGGAGCCATCAACTCTCTCAAAGTGCAGTTGTCCTCCACCATCTCTTCTTTCTCTACGGCTACCAAAAGTGGTTCTTGTGGAACTTCCTGCCTAGGTCTCCTCTTCCTTCATCGCCTAGTACCTGTGCAATTCGTTGGACTATGTAAAACTCCCAAGTTCTTGGCACAGATGTGTACCATAAACAGGGAATAAAACAATGGCCAACTAAAATCAACACTAGTAAAAATGGTTAGAAGTAACCAGAAATAAGTAAGAAAGCTCAACAACAAAAAACAATAAAAAAAAATTAAAACAAGAACAACACTACTTACTCAACTAACACGTTATGAAAGTTAACTACTAGACCGTTAAACTAACATCCCCGACAATGGTGCCAAAATTTGACCCGCCCTCTCCGAGCCTCATTAAATAAGAGAGGAGGACGGTTAGGGGTCAAAGATAAGAATTTATATGTTTCTATATTTATTACTACTATTCTATTAAGAATGGTATATAGTTGCAAGTACCGGGGTCTTCCACAAAGATGTTAGGAATCTAATAATTAACTAAAAATAACTACAATTGGGTCATCAATCTAACCACGCGTTAGGAATAAATAGTGTTGTGAAAATGCTCATTTGGGGGGGGGGGTCAACTATCAATTACAAGCATGCAATCAACATAATAAACTATTTAAAAACACAATCAGGGAAAATTTGTGTAACATGATCAATGTTATTCGATCATCGATTCCATCAAATAGAAGAACTTAACCCTATTCTAGTGTTTGTGTCACGTGGTGTGGACAATGGTCAACACTTCCCCATATCTGCCATTTAGAGGTACAAATATAAAATCTTCATCAGCCTCGCCTCTGTAACTAGAGGAGTGCAACAATGGCTACGACACATTGCGCAGGCCAGCTTCTCTCTCATGGGATTAAGTCCCGGGTGGAACACCACGAACGAAACTACCCTTAGGCTTACTAAGGCAAAGGAAGTAGCCGTCTTATCGATTGCTTCTATAATTAACAAGAGAATCCTAGTTTCTACCTACTCTATCTCTACCTTTAACCCTTAAGACCTCTTCGGTATGCTAAATAGATGCATGGTCGATCGTGAAAATTAACAAAGATAACCATCGTGTAGACACCGAGTTCCAGACTATCGTTACCCCAAATGCGTCTAGGTTTCCATAATTTGGGAGTAGCAATAGTGCCCCGACATGAAAGTAGACTCAGTTGTGTGCCAAAAAAGTGTGATAATTATGAAATTGACAAAAATATTAAGAACAAGTCAACATAATGATCACATAACACATAGAAATAGGTAGATCTAGAAATATCACAAAAAATAAACAGTAACACATGAATACAAATACACTCCCCAAGCTAGATCCATATTCCCTAAGCATTAAACCCTGGTATTTCATTGGATTCAACACATTTGGGCAAAAGAAAAGTAAAAAGATGAAAAGAAAAGAAACTAGAGAGAATTGAAAGTATTTTCTCTATCTAGCCACCTACTAAGATCTAAAATGAGCATAAACATAAACCCTAGTATACAAGGGTCCATATATAAAGTAGTAGGGAATTGGACCTAAAAATAGGCCCAAAAGTGGCACAAGGTGCCAACTCTAGCATAGGTTGTACCGGTCATGTTGACGCGCCTCGTGTCATCTAGCACGGGGCCCTGGCCGGGTCTTCATTTTTCTCCTTCTGATATGCGCCATACATCATTTTGCGCTTCCCATTGGTTGGAACCTTGTTTTACTTGGTACCTCGGTGTGCCCTACGTCATTTTTCACACCTCACAGGATGGTCTTGGCATCTGTGACTTGAAACGGCGTGAGACGTGTAAAAAGGAAAGTTTCGCTCCCATACTTAGCTAATTTTGGCATGGCCTGTGGAAGGTGATATAATCCTCACCAAGGCCCTCTGACACAAGCCATGATGCTTGGTGTGGGCCGTGCTAGCTTTTGTCTCGTGCCGGGCTTGTGCAGTCTGCGACGGCCGTGGCTGGTTCGCTTGGCTAACTCCTTTGCTCCGATATGGGTGAATCGTTGGTCAGATTTGGGAGTTCTTGTTGATTTTATAGCACTCGAGAAGAAGAATCCAATGGTGATACTCTCAAGTACTGCTTGTTCTTTTATTTTTGCCAGAAATCCATACAACCTTGAACAACGATCCCTCAATTTCTCACTTGGCCTTCTTGAACTTCGAATCCACCTTTTTTGGTCCTAATTCCGTAAGCTACCATAATTTGAAGTATGTAGCCTTTAATATACTACCATCCTCGTGAATGACCATCAATATCTTTTACCATCCTTGTAAATGGCCTTCAAATATCTACTACCACCCTCACATATAACCTTCCACCAATGAAAATGAAAAATCACTCAAGTGTAACCTACTGATGAGATCAAAGAACAAAATCTAGGCGCCCGTGAAAACAAAGTGTTTATTAGTCTTAATTAAGTCTAAAAAATGAGGGATTTAAATAAGAAAACCAAAAGTTGTTGTCTAAGCCCTTTGTCGGGCAAACCTAACTAAAATTAGCAATCAATCAAACAAAACATGATAATAAATGTGTCAAATATATCGGCTACAACATGTATAATGGTGCACATCAATTTGCACGGGCCACACTATTTAGAAAGTTGGATGACCCTTCCAGCCGATGGAAAACACTATTTGCACGGCCGTATTCTATTACACGAACATGCTGCCATTCTAGCCTAGGGTTTCTCTAGTTTTTGGGACTCTTTAATTCCCATTTCCTACCTACTATATAAAAAACCTATATCTAATAGGGTAAAGAAGATAAAAAGAGAAATATTAGTTGTATTTTCTAATCTCCTAGTTTTTAAAAGTAGGTAGACAGAGAAAGGGAATAACCCTTCTCTCTTCTTTAAAACTTCTTAGTTCTGCCCCAGGGTGAAATATGGTTCAATGCTTAGGGTGTATTTTATTTTCTTAGGGATCTAATTTGTATTCATGACTTGGTAGAGATTTTGTGAGATTTTAGATTACCCCATTTTATATTTCTTTAAATATTACATTTGATTCGCTCATTACATTTTTGAAATGATGCATGGTTATTTTACTCTTTGATACGCCATTGTAGTTTGTAACATGAATCGCTCTAGTCTTGTTTTCCTTGGGAGTGTTCGGTTAGGATATGTGGGATCACGAGTCCCGACTAAGTAAGTTGGGTACGTAGGCCGTGATAACCGAATCATTATAAGTGTATACCTAATTTTCACTAGGTCAGGAACCCTGATTGATGATGCATAATTGTTTGTAGCAACTAGGTATGTAGTGTAGCGACCATTGCCATTTCAACCCTAGAGTCATCATTAGATGCCAATCCCTTTGCCTCTATATGCCTAGGGATAAGCATTCACAATGACGGCCAGGGATATAATTATTTAGGGGAAAGAGGAGCGCATAACGGTTGGAATGTTTAACACACTTTCCTAATTATGGAAGTGGTGTTGATAGAATAGACGTGGGCACTGTTGTGTGACAGATGTTGGTAAATGTTGACTATCAACCACACTATGTGACACATACATTGGGATAGGTTTATAAGTCTCGTAATTGATATAATATATGATCAAAATCATATATCAGTCATGTTACAGAAATATCCCCAAGACTTAAGCTTAATATAGTTTAATCTCTGTTTTGCATGTTCAATAGTTTATAGATAAAACCCCCTCCCAAAACAATGTTTCCTACACTAGCTATTTTCGACACGCAATTAGAGTGCCTGATTCTAAGTTTTACGTAGTTAGCTTTTGAATCATAGTATCTTTGTGGATGACCCTAGACTTGCCACTAGCTGCCCTTTCCTTATTTTTAATGAGTAAGGGAGCAACAAATAAATTTATATGTTTGATCTCTCAGCGCTCCATGGGTTAATTTATCTCTCGTCAAAAGGATGGTTTATTTGTGCCACCGATGAGTGAATATCAAATATTGATGCCACTTCCGGGCATGCTAGTTTAAAGATTTGATTCTTAACTTGCATTACTAGTTTGTAGAGTATTTGTTTTTTTGTATTCTTGTTTGTTATTTCTCCAGAATAGGTATTGCTTAAGCTCTTGGTACCAACCAAAAACCCTTGCACTGTGATTCCAGATTTTGTTCCTTTTGTTTAATTTTGTTTTTATTGATAAACGAGAAAACAAAATATGGAGAGGAAATGCTCAACGAACAAAATTTTGTAGTATATATCATTACAACCACCATATAGAGTCTTGTTCTTGGTTTAACAAATATGGGAGAGAAACGGAAGCTGTTGGTTCAAAGGGCCAACATGATCAAGAATGGTAACCATACCTTGGCTCACCCAATTCGGTACTGAGTTACAACCCCAATTTGTGGTACGAGGGTACATCATGGAGCAAACACTTGGATTTAGTTCCCGAATCTCTATGTGAGGAAGTACTTGGAGTCTTGGCTAAGTTTGGTAGGAATAGTGAGTCACTCCAATCATAGGTATTTGGCTACACAAAAGATTTGGGAACTCGACTTTCTTCAAGTGTTAAGAGAGTTAGAGGGAAAGTAAATGAATTGATAGGGAAAGTGAGCCAACTAGTTGGAAAAAGGAGAATAATGGATGAAGAAGCTACACCACCCACTTCTATGGATGAGTTGAGTAGTAGGCAAAGAGTTAAGACCATCAAGGAGCCTTTCGAGATCCTCTGACATTGGGAGGTAAGTCTCCTTACTTTTGAAACTATTAATCTTATGCCTAAATGAGAAATTTTTTGAAAGAATTATGTCCTTTGAAACATTACTTTAGGCATAGATTCGTAGATCAATCGCTCCACAATGTCCCCGAGAGGTATCATGGAGGATGTGATTTTTAAGGTGAAAGAACTAACATTCCTGGCTCCTTGATGGGCTTAACTCAAAGGCTCCTTCCGATAGTGGTGGATACTTTGGGTATAAAAGAACCATCAAGAAGGTAGCAGAGTGTGGGCTTTATTGCCCTTACTTAGGAGATATACCTGAAAGTTTGTACGATTATGTGAGCATTGTCAATACATGGGTATATCTCATTCAAAGATGAGATACCCCAATCTTTCTCTGTGCCAATGGAGAATTTTGATGTGTGGGGAAAGGATTCCATGAGACCTTTGGACTACATGTCCTAGTGGGTAGAAGCTAAGGCAACAAGGAACAATGATTCGACAATAGTAATGAATTTCCTCAAATCAATCATTTTCTTCTCAGTTCAGCATCCCCCGAACCATAATTAGTGACAGAGGAACCCATTTTTGTAACCAAACCATAATATCATTGTTGAAAAGATACAGAGTGACCCATATGACATCCACCACTGATCACCCCACAAACAAATGGTCAAGTGGAGATATCTATTCGGGAAATAAAGGTCATCCCTGAAAAGATAGTGAACTCGTCTAGGAAGGATTGGAGTTCGCAAATAGATGATGCTCTTTGGGCCTACCAGACCGCACACAAAAGCCCCATAGGCATGTCACTTTTTTGAATTCTCAAGGTACCACCTCCCGGCTGAACTCGAGCACAAGACACATTGGGCCGTGAATCGCATGAATATAGCCTTGAGTGAAGCTAAAAAAGATAGGAAGTTTCAACTACAAGAACTTGAAAAACTTAGGCGCAACTCCTATGAGACTGCACTAATTTAGATGGAAAGAACAAAAATATTACATGCTAAAAGAATACTAAAGAAAGAATTTGTGGTGGGACAAAAATTCCTTGTTAACCAATCTTGGTTTCGTCTCTTTCTTGATAAATTGAAGTTGAGGTGGGCGGGTCCATTTGTGGTGACCTAGGTATACACCCAAGGTGAAATAGAGGTGAAAGATGAGAAGGATGACATCAAGTGGCTAGTCAATGGGCAAAGGGTAAAACCTTACTTTTAGTAGGAAAGTTTGGGATTAGTCGAGGAGGGAAACCCCCTCCTCAATGATCCAATCCATGAATGAACTATTTTAAGGTAAATAAGTCATGAGGAAAAAAATAAAGAAGTTGTGCTTCAATTTTGTCTTAGTAGTTTATAAAAAAAAATCTGTTGCTTTGGAAAGTGTTTGAATATTTGTGGTGTTTTAGGGATTTTTAGTCATCAGAATTTTTAGTTAGCGCAGTATTATGCTGGTTTTCTTGTTTTCGGTTAAAGAAATTTTTTGACAAAAATTGAAGGAACAATTATTTGGCACGGGTTGTGCCAAGCCTGTATGAGGCATTCAAATGACATAGGTGGTGCCATATGAATGGAGCCAGGCATGTAGTAGACTGCATTGAGGACTTTTGTTGTGTCTATTTTTTCCCCAACCTTAGAGACAATGATTGGGGACAATGCATGAACTAAGTGTGCGGTAGGGGTTAAAAAACAGTCACATAGGCGCACCAGTGCATACTGATTGATTAAATGCAGCAGTCAAAGTTGGTTATAGAGGAACCGACTTCCTCGGTAGCTTCCAAAATCAGAGGCTATGAAATTCGGATCCTCTAAGTGTACAAAGGAAGTTTTATTTCATTCAAAGGTGATTTTAATATAACCATCTTTGAATTGGTTCAAAAGAAGATGACTCTTCTTTTAACCGCCTCTAAATTGATGTATTTAAAGGAGGTTGTTTAAAATGCTACGGTTCAGAGTTTGGAAATCGCGTCCAAAAATGTTTCTATTGAGGAACACCAAGATTTACTCATTGCAAAGGGCGGACACATTCAGAAGACTGGTTCTCAGTCTGGAATATAGTCCGACGAAGTCATTTCAATAAGGAGTATATCACCGGAATACGGATGACTGTGAGATGATTAAAAGGAACCCGTTTTAGGTCAATGTAGCTTTAAATTCTCATTTGTGATTTAAGAATTAGGGAATTGGCTACACGAAGAACTTAACATAGTACCTATTTGTATTGGCTAAGGTATGTGAATTTATACAATGGGCAAAATACTCAAATGACCCTATTATTTCACAAAAAGCTAATACAACACTGTAAATCTGAAAGTGCTATTATAACCCTTTTTTTGCATCAGATGTGCCGATATAACCTTTTGACACTATTGCGACATTGATTCATTATTTTTCAACATTGACTAAATTGTAAAAGATGAAAATACTCTCAGTATTAAACCTAAAAATGTAAAGATAATAATACCCCTATATATTTCTTCTTCTTCACCTCCGACGGGTTTTGGTTTTCAATCTGCGCCGCCCTTGCTCTGTTGTGCGCTGCCATAATCAACACAACCAAAGCCATGGAGAAAAATACAACCAAAATCCTCCACCTCGAATCCGTGAACATAAACACAACTAAATCGCTGGAGAAAAATCCAGATATTTGTGTTGCAAAGTTGCCACTCCAATCTATCGATCTCTGCATCTCCTCCATGGGAATAGACCCTTCTGCATCACAGCCGGATTCTCGACATCTTGCCTTCTTTTTTCTCCTTTCTGCAATTGTGGAGAGCTCCTCCTTCAATTTCTTCAATTTTTGCCGTCGTGGAGAGCTCCTCCTTCACCTCCACCAAAGCGACCGTCGCAGACGCATCTCTCACCAGAGACCGTGACCTAAATTTTGCCTTGGCATTTAACGATTGGAATTTCTCCGACTAGGTTCTCTAGATCGAGGTCGAGGCTGACGCAGAACCTAGGTCGACATCAACCGGCCACCGTCGTCGCTTATAAACACTGGTTCAGAACCCTACTTGCGGTTGCTGACGAATCCTTTAATGCTAATGCTGTGTGTACCCGACCGCTTTGCCGCCACCACGACGTATGAACACTGGTGCAGAACCCACTCGCCGCCACCGCCTACGAACACTGGCTCAAAACCCCACTCGCCGCTACTGACGAATCCTTCAATGCTGTATTTACCCAACCGCCATCGAAGCCGATTATGTCCATGATTATAGAGCGGTAGATATTAGGGATCGAGGTCGACGCTGGTGCAAAATCCAGGTCGACATTGACCGGCCGCCGCCTACGTTCACTGGCGTAGAACCCCACTCGCCACTGCCAACGAATCCTTCATCGCCATTTGTATCTGGCCGCTTCGATGCCACTGCCACCTACGAATAATGGCACAGAACCCCACTCATTGCCGCCGACGAATCCTTCAACGCTGTCTGTACCCGGTTGCTGTCAAAGCTGATTATGTCCATGATTCTGAATGGACAGATTTTAGGGATATAATGTGAGAACAAGAAGAATTTAATGTTTGCAAGATTATGTCCAATATAGTCTTCTCTGAGTTTTTGAATTTTATTTTTTAAAATAAGGGTAAAATAGTCAACTCCTAAAATTCTGGTCTCCTGGTTTATATCATCACTTTTGATCAAATATTAGAGTTATAATTGCACTTTCAGATTTTACTGGGTGATATTGACACTTTCGTCCAAAACATATTGTCATTTTAACACTTAACTCTTATACAATAGAGTCACTAGCTATTGGTTTCAAATCATGGGTTGATTATAGTATATTTTTCATTGAATTAGTTTTGATTCTCTAGTTCTATTCTTGAATGTTGAAGGTAATATTTTTTGTTGTATTATTTTCACGTAGATGTAAATTTTTCTTAGTTTTAGGTGATTGACTATTAATAGAATTGAATTGATCTGTTGAGATTTGAGAAAATCACCTAATTATACCCCTTTTAACTCGGTTAATTTTTTTTGAAATAAATAAGATTTTTTTACCACGGTTGAAAAATAACTGAGGTAAATAATAAGTTTTTACCTCGGTTATTATGTAAACCGAAGTAAGAGAGGCGAGAAACGAAGTAAATAACCTTAACAAATAGCCTGCAACGTCGCATGTGATGTATTAGAACGGTTGTCGAAGTCGCGTATTATTTCATTTTCAATGACAGAGGGTTTGATGGATGAGCCATGTCGTAGGTAAGTAAAGATAGAAATTTTAGAAGAAAAAGTTGAGAAGGATTAACTTTGAAAATTGATGAAGTATTATTTTTAAATTCAATAAGGTAAGTATTGTTATGTTATGATTGAAAATGGTGGAAAAGTAGAGAAAACCACAACCAACAAGTAAATATTTTGAAGACGCAGAAACAATGGAAATTAAAATGAAAGTCCTGGTGGCACGCTTGTCTCTGGTCTGGAGTTTCTCTCTCCTCTCAACGTTCCATGATTAGTTTAAGTTTTTGGGAATGTAAAAGGGAAATTTGTTTATTTTATGAAAATGATTGATTTCGGTCGACAAAAAAAATCGTTGAATGTTTTTGAATTAATTTTTAATGGTGTTGATTGGTACGGGTGGAAATGGTTTTAAAAATCATGCACAGATCAAATCCCACATATAGTCAATTAAATATTTTTCAAATTAGGTTGTAAAATTATTATAAAATATCAATCATTAAAATACCCTAAAAATCCTTACAATCCATAACAATTAGTACATAAAATTTGAATATTAATAATAATTTTCTTAGTTCCAATATCAAAATAGAAATTACAATAACAATCCTATCGAATGATGCTAACCTTGAAGACAATCAGCCCCCCAACTTCTATCACCTCGAAGAGCTGGGTGTCCCCAATCACCAGGTTGTTGCTGGAAAAGAACTTGGCGAAACCTTTTGGCTATTAAGATATTTTCATAAAGCCATTGATAAAAAAACACTACCTTCACATGCCCTTTTGACACTTTTGCCTATAGGAGGATGCCTTTTGGTCTTTACAATGCCCCGGGTGCCTTACAGAGATGATTAGTTAGCGTATTACACCCCAACGAAGAAAGAGTTATTGGCCACAGTATTTGCCCTTGAGAAATTCAGGCTCTATTTTCTAGGTACTAAGGTTATTGTGTATACGCATCATGTGGAAATATTTCACTTGATAAGTGAAACCTAAACTTATTATGTGGATACTCATTTTGATTGAATTTGACCTTGAGGTAGAGATAATAAAGGTAGTGTGAATGTGGTGGCTAACCATTTGAGTATATTGACACCCACTGAGAGTCTAGATCCCACCAAGGAAAAGCATAAGTTGGAACACATCTGGGAAGAATTTCCCGACAAATAACTGTTTGGTGTGACGGCTAGTCAACCTTGTTATACCGATATAGTGAACTATCTAGCTACGGGAGAGTTCCTTCTTTCTTATGATCAGAAAAAAAGGGATAGGTTAGGGAATGGGGCAAAATAATATTCTTGAGATGATCGTTACATATGGAAGTATTAGGCCGATCAAGAGGTTAGGAGGTGTATTCATGAAGATGAAGTAGAATCCATCGTTAAGCTTTGCCATTCTTCCAATAGGGGTGGACACTTTGGGTATAATAAAAACACCAAGAAGGTAGTGAAGTGTGGGATTATTGTCTCTTCATGTGAAGACATACCCAAAAGTTTGTCCAATTATGTGAGCGATGCCAACAGATGGGACTTGTCATCAAAAGATGAGATGCCTCAAGCTTTCTCCATGCTAGTGGAGGTTTTTAATGTGTGGGAAATGGATTTCATGGGACCTTTCCCTAGATGTATTGGTTCCGCTATATTCTCGTGGTAGTGGATTACATGTCCAAGTTGGTAGAAGCCAAGGCAACAAGGAGCAATAATTCGGTAACAATAATGAGTATTTTCAAATCAAACATTTTTTGTGTGGTTAGGCATCCCTCGAACTACAATTAGCAATATAGGACCCATTTTTGTAACCAAACCATAGCATCTTTTTGAAGAATGCAGAGTGACCCATAGGACATTCGCCGCTTATCACCCACAAATAAATGGTCAAATGGAGTTATCTAATAAGAAAATCAAGCCCATCCTTGAAAAAACAATAAAATTTTCTAGTAAGGATTGGAGTTCCCGACTAGATGATGCGGTTTAGGCCTACCAGACTGCACACAAAACCCCACAGGCATGTTACCTTTCCCAATTCGCTTTGATAAAAGGTGCCACCTCACGGCCAACTCAACCACAAGACACATTGGGCTGTGAACCGCATGAATATGGCCTGGAGTGAAGCCAAAAAATATAGAAAGTTGTAACTACAAGAAAATGAATAACTTAGGTGCAACTCCTATGAGACCGCCCTAATTTACAAGGAAAAGGATGGATGCACAACATAATGAGAGAATAGTGAAGAAGGAATTTATTTTTGGGACAAAAAGTCTTAATTTACCCATATCAGTTTCATCTCTTTTCGAGTAAATTACAGTTTATGTGGGTTGTTTCGTATGTGGTGACCAAGATATATTCCCGAGGTGCTATAGAGGTCAAAGATGAAAAGGATGGCATCAAACGACTAGTCAATGTGCAAAGGTTGAAACCTTTCTTTGAGTGGGGAAGTTTGGCATTAATCGAGGTGGGAAATACCCTCCTTGACGATCCAATACATGAATGAAATCTTTCAATGTAAATAAGTCATGAGGACAACAATAAAGAAACGGTGTTTCGATTTTGTCTTAGTAGGTTATAAAATTTGTTCATATCGTTTTGGAAAGTTTTTGAAGATATGTGGTGTTTTAGGGATTTTTAGTCATCAGAACTTTTGGCTGGAACAGTATTATGCTAATTTTTGTGTTTTTGGATGCACGAATTTTGCAACGGAATTTGAAGGAACAAGTATTTGGCAAGGGTTGTGCCAAGCCTCATGATGCAAGCCGACATGAAGCATTGAAATGACACGCACTGTTCCACAAGAATGGAGCCAGACATGTAGTAGACGCCATTGAGGAATTTTGATGCGTCCAATTTTTCCCTTACTTTGACCACATGGGTTGAGGACATTGCATGAACTGAGTGTCGGGAGGGGTTGGAACACCTTCACATTGGTGGAATCTCTCTTGCTCCTATCTTATCCTTTATTGGATGTTGTTGATTACAATTTTCCCTATTTTCTCTTCCCTCATTGTTTTAAAACTTTCTTTGTTTCATTTATTTTTGAAAAAACTTTGTTTTATAGGTATGAGGACACCTTTTGTAGTTGTTTGGGATGTAGAACACATTGGTGGAGTTATTTTGTTTTTTTTATTATCTTCATTGTAGTATGAAGTCCTTCTTTGGGACATTTTATGCTACATAATTTTTTTTTTAAAATTGAAAGAATGGAAAAAATACCAGGCTAAGTCGAAAACCCAAAAGGGCAATTTAGACAACAATGAGGAACACACGGATATGAAACCTATCCGTGCCATTTTTATTGTTGCCTAAATTTCCCTTTTCGGGTTTCTTGAAAAACCTATGCAAAATTGAGAGTCAATGATGTGGAAAATGGTGATAAGTGAGGATAATTTTGTGGGATGCAAGGATAAAAACAGAAATGGCTCTTGGCAAAATGAGAGAAATTGAAAAATCCTTCGGTTCTCTTTGATTATCTTTTGGAAGATCTATTGGTAGAATAACTTAGCTTCTCACTCATTTTTGTAAACTTCACCTATTTTTTGGTATGATTGGTTGGATAAGTTATCTTAGCTTCTTTGGAGAGTGAGAGTTATAAGATTCTTACATCTTTGAGGGAACTAGGGTAGTCTAGGAATTAATGTTGGATGTCTTGCGGAACTCTTTGCATGCTATATTCCGCTTAGATCTTTGTGCGATCTTGTTTAATCTAGGATGAGTAAAGGTTAAAGTGTGTGGGAAATGATATGCACCTGGAAGCATGTGTTAACCAATGAATTTATCACACTTATTAATATCTCTAGTATGGTTGATTTCTAGGTTTGTTGGGTTTACATCACAAGGGGTTTAAATATCCTTTGTTGTTTTTATTTCTTAAATATCTCGTTTTGTGTATTTATTTAGACCTATTGGATACTGTGTTCGTAAAAGCATATAGATCCTATTTTGTGAACCTCATTATAGATTGTTCATAAGAACTTCAAAGTAGCAGGGCATTCGTAAGAATGGTAGCAGATATTTGATGGTCATTTTAAAGAATGGTAGTAGACCGAAGGCCACGATCTTAATCATGGTAGTAGAAGGAAATGCGCCAAAGAGAAAAGAGTTGAAGCACAGACAAATTTGAAGACTAGCAATGCCGTGCTGTTTTGCACGACTAGTCCCAATCAATATAATATTTCGGCTAATTAAGGGCACACGTCGTAAGCTTTTGCACGACCTATTCTAAGCAAATAGATTGCGTGTCTAAGTACCGGCATGGGTCGTGCCCTTTTTCATGGTCCGTGCTTCTCAAAGATCAAGATTGAAGACCCACTTGGTCCCCTGCCAAGATTAGCATGGCTGTGCAATCAGAAATAATAAAAATGCGCAGCTTCAGCCCTCGGCCCGCACAGATGTCCATGGGTCACGTCATTCAGAAAGTCTGAAGACTCTTCTAGCCGGCTACCCGCAGGGATTACATAGCTGTGTTGCTCAGAAGGCTAGGAGACTCCATCCATCCGTCAGCCAGTGCGCTATTACACGTGCCATTCCATGAGGGCAATGTGCTATTGCACGACTTGTGCCGCCTTTCCAGCCTAGGCTTTCTCTAGTTTTAGGCCTCTTTAAGTCCCATTTTCTACCTAATATATAGTTTTTAGGCCTCTTTAAGGCCCATTTTGCCACCGATCATGGTACCTCAGGTTGAAGGTATTTGGGTAGGGGGTCTTACTTTTCACCTATTTGGTTCCCTCGGAACCCTTGTTTTTGCCCCCTACTGAATTGTTGCCTATTGCCACCATTGAAGTCCAATTTCTTCACTTCCTCCAATTCTTCCACCATTTGAGGACATGTGCCCGTGTGATGATCCAGACTACAAATTCCACAAACCTTGACTTGGTTAACTCTTCCTTTTCAAAAATTCCTTGATCATAGAAGCAAGAGCTTGGACTTGCTCTTCTAGCTTGGGAGATTAATTCGACACATCCATGGTGTTCACTGGTGATATGGAACTAAATTTCCTTGTTACATTGGACATTTCTTCGAAGAGTGCCATAGCATCCTTGGGACTTTTGTTGGCAATCGAATTGTTGCAAGCGGTGTTCACTATTCGCATGTCATCATCACACAGCCCCTCGAAGAAATATCATACCAACTCTCTTTTCTTGAATGGATGATATATACAGCTTGCCAATAGCCTCCTGAATCTTTCCCAATACTCATTGAGAGATTCATTTGTGAATTGAGATATATTGGAGAGCTTCTTTTCAAACCAGCATATTTTGATGCTAGAAAGTATTTCTCAAGAAATCAGTGCTTCATGTCCATCCAGGAGGTAATGCAACTGGGTGAAAGGTAGTACAACCAATCTTTAGGCACATCCTATAGTGAGAACGGAAATGACCTCAAATTGTAATCATCCTCCTTTACTCTTGGCGACTTCATATTGGTAGAAACTAGATGAAACTCCGACTAGTGCTTGTTCGGATCTTCACCAACCATTCCGTGGAAAGTTGGAAAACACTGGATCATGCCCTCTTGAGCTTACAAGTAACATTGGGTGACAAGGGTGGGAAGGCTATATATATGGGCTAATTCACCAAGTTAGAAGCCATCAACTCCCTAAGTATATGATTATCTTCTGCCATCTGTATTGGTTCTTCGACCATAAAAGCTGGTTCCTGTGGAACCCTCACTCTAGTTCTCCTCATTCTTCTTCTATTACTACATGCGTACTCCTTTAGACAGTGTAAAATCCCTAAGTTCATGGTACAAGTATGTACCATAAACTAGGAGCGAAACAATATTCAACTAAAAGAAACACTAGCAAAAGGATTAGAAGTACACAGATAACTATCACAAAGGCTCAACGACAAAACCTAACAAATACAAAAAACCACTAACTACTCAACTAACATGTTATGAAAGTTAACAAATAGACCTTTAAACTAACATCCTCGGTAGTGGCACCAAAATTTCACCTGCCCCTCCCGGTGTCACGAATAAATAACCTTTTCATGGGAGATCGACTGTTAACCGAGAGGGATCTGTCAAAGATGAAATTTATATTGTTGCTCCCATTCCTACTACTATACTACATAAAGGGTGGATAGTGGCCAGACTAGGTCATTCACAGATATGTTAGGAACCTAAGAGTAAACTAAACACCACTACGGTCGGGTCGTCAATCCGACTCGTCAGGAATAGTCAGTATTGGTCAAACAGGCTTTGGGGGGAGGGGTTTGCTAACAACTAATAATATATAATTAACAGGAGAATAAACTGTGTAAACTACCACTTGGAGTGTATTTGCTAATATTATGAACGTTCTTTCGAACCTCGATTCCATCACAAACAAGAACTACATACCTATTCTTATTTTTTGACACGTGTTTTGGCCGATGGTCAACTCTTCCCCATACCTGTCATGTGGGCTCCGTATGTAATCTTCCATTGGTACTGCCTCTATAATGAGGGTAGTGAAACAACGGACCAGTTATGCATATTTGAATATTCCATGGACTATTTAGTCCCAGGCATTACACCGCAGATGATTCTCCCTAGGCCTAAACAAGCAAAGAGGGTGAAGCACTTTATCAATGGCTCTAGTGTTGCAAACCACTGACCCTAGTTTGCTAATCTTTCTATCTTTATTCGTAACCCTTTGGGCCATTTTTCCATCTAAGACTAGTGTATGGTCGATCGTAACATTGACTCGGTAACCCACGTGTACACACCTACAAAGTTCAGGGCTATCGTTTCCCCAAGCACATCTAGGTTTCCTTTCCAGGGGATATCAATAATTGTGTCATAATGAAAGTAAAATATGGTGTGTGCCACTCTTAGTGTGACAATCATGAAATTATTAAGAATATGAAGAACAAGCCAACATAATAATCACAAAGATATAGAAATAGGTAGATATATGGAATCTAACAAAAAAACAATAATTCATGATACAAATACAAACCCCAAGTAAATAAAATACTCCTTAAGAATTGAACCAAGTATTTCACTGGATTTAACACCTTTGGTCAAAAGAAAAATAAGGAGAAGAAGAGAATAGATCCCAGAGAGAAGGAAGAGTTTCTTTATGTCTCTACCCTACTCTTGAAGTCTAAAAAGGAGAATAAACTTCAACCCTAGTACACATGGTCCAAATATATAGTAGTAGGGAATTGGGCCTCAAAATACGCAAAAAAATAGGACTAAAAATCGTAACAACCACAATTGATGCCGCTAGTGGAAACAACACGGGCCATATAGGGTCGTGCTAGCACGAGATGCACCACACGACATGAAATGTGCAGCCTCATGCTAGTGTTAGCTGCAAAGTCTGACACTGGCTATTTGGATCATACTGGTGCAGGCCAAATAGACTGGCACAGATCGGTGGATGGTAAATCATTTTGAACTTCTTATTTGGGTGCTTCATGTCGTTTAGCCCAGCCCGTCAGCTGGAAGGACTTTTTTCATAGTTGAACGTATTTGGGACTTGAAATGATGTGGACCGTGTGAAACCGCGTGGTTCACATCCATACTTAGCCATTGGAGTGAACTTTGAGACATGGTCAGAACGGATCGGCATGGCCCATGTTGAATGGTTGTGGAACTTTCCGTAATGGCTGCCACGAGCCATGCTAGCTACCCCTTAAACAGGCTGTGCTAGGCAGGGTTGGCTCGTGCTGGCAGGTAGGCCGACCGACTGATTCTGCTGGTTAGCGTTGTCTTCCATTTTTACCCTTTTGAATTTCAATTCTGCCTTTTTTGGCTCAATTCCATCGTCTACAACACATTTAGATCAATGATATTGTAGCTACTACCGTTCTTGCAAATGACCTTCAATATCTTCTACCATTCTTGTGAATGGCCTTCAAATATCTTCTACCACCCTCGGGATAAACTTCTACAAAATTATGCCAAAATACTCATAAGCAACCTACTTTTAAGCTCACAAAGGAAAATATAGGTACTCATGAGTACAAAGTGTCGGTTAGATTCAATTAAGTTTACAAAACTCAGGATTTGTATAAGAAAACCAATAATGGTAATCGAATCCCTTTGTCGTGTAAACCTAACTAAAGCTAGCAATCAAACAAACAAAAAATGATAATAAATGTGTCTAATGCATTCGTTAACACATTCATAAAGGTGCACATAATCCCTCCACCACACTTAAACTTTGCATTATCTCCAATGCATTGTACACAATCAAAAATAAAAAATGGGGTGATGTGCACCTTTTATGCATGCGTTAGCCAATAAATTTGACACATTTATTATTACCTTTGGTTTGGTTGATTTCTATTTTAGTTAGATTTACAGGGCAAAGGGTTTAGACGACTATTATTGGATTTCTTGTCAAAATCTAATGTTTTGCAGACTTAATTGAAGCTAATGGACAGTTTGTATTCACAGGAAACTTTTTATTCCTTTTTTGATCTCATTAGTATGTTGCTCGTGAGTACTTTTTATCAACTTTTTGTAAAAAACCAACCACGAGGGTGGTAGAAAATATTTGAAGGCCATTCACAAGGATGTTAGAAGATATCAAAGGCCATTTGCAAGGATGGTAGTAGATTTAAGGGAATAGACTCCAAAGTGTGGTAGTAGGTGGAATTGATCCAAAGAAAGGTAGATTTGAAGTTAAAGAAGGCCAAGGAAGAAACAGAGGGATCATTGGTCGAGGTTGCACGAAGTTTTGGAAAGGATCCTAAGAGAATCAGCCCTTGAGGGTGGAACCATTGGATTTTTCTTCTCAAGAACTACAAAATCGGCTACAAGAACTCTCAAATCGAATCCACAGTCCATCCATAGTAGAGAATATAAGTTAGCCGATCGAACTAGCCACGGCCAGCACGGACCGCACAAGGCCAGCACGAGGACTCGACCTAGCACAGACCGTTTCACCCAACACAGCCTGTACCAAGGGCCTCGACATGGTACGTTTCACCTAAATTTAGTTGTACCATGCCCCAACATGGGTCGTGCTATTTGTAGCCAACCTTGTACCCTATGTCTTCTTTTGACTAAAATTTTTGGCTAAGTATGGGCGTGGATCGTTCCTTTTTGCACAATCTATGTCATTTCAAGTCACCAATGCTAAGAACAACCCATGGAGTTTGAATAATGAAATGTCTCTTGTTTAGACACTGAGTAAAATGAGGTTCAAGTTGAAAAAATGTGCCAAATGACACATGATGCGGATTAGAAGAGCAAAAATAGAGTTCCGGCAGATGACCCATGCTGGTTGAGATGGTCAATGCCAACACGAGGAGGCTAGTCTGTACCAGGGCTCACACCAACACGAGGCTGTGGGTCATGCCAAGGGTGTTGGCCGATGCCAGCACGAGGAGCTTTTGGCAGACACAGACCATGCCATATGCACCCCGTGCCGTTTATGGAAATTAGAGGTTTTTTTGTCATTTTTGGTCCTATTTTTGGGCTCATTCCACACTACTATAGGTATGAACCTATGTCTATTAGGGTTTACGTTCATGCCCATTTTCATCTTGTAGAGTAGGTTAGAGAGAGAAAAACACCCTTCCTTTTCTCTAGCTTATATTCCTTTCTTCTCTTTATTTTTCTTTTGCCCAAAAGTGTTGAATCCAATGAAATACTTTGGATCAATTCTTAGGGAGTAGTTGATTTACTTTGGGATAATATTTTCATGTTTATTTTGTGAAATTTCATATATCGACCTATTTCTATGTGTTATTGTGTTATTACGTTGGCTTGTTCTTAATATTCTTGTGAATTGCATGATTGTCACGCTTATTTAACACATACCAAAGTCTACTTTCATGTTATTACACTATTGCTCCTCCCCAGCAACGACACCAAAATTTGACCCGCCCCCTCCTGACATCGCTAATTAATGAGTCTCAAAAGATCCACTAATAACCGAAAGGAGGAATGTTAAGGATCTAAGATAGAGATTTGTTAAGGTTTCATTTGTTTGCATTCTGGGCTACCATTACCCAACAACTGAGGTGGAGGGAGAGAAAGAACAACGACATGGTTCACCCGCACTGAGGTATGTAGCCTGGCTTTTAGGTGTGATCGTCAGTTGTCACGGGAAGGCCTCCCCTGCTACTGAGAAGGATTGTAGACAGCTTTGGTTGATCTGCACGAGGATTTCATTACTCACTGTATCAATCTCTCCATGGCGTCATCTCACATTAGAAGATAGCGATTGGCGGTATGATCTCACTTTTGGTTCAGTACTACAACCTTTTAGTGAGTGAGGGATTGAGGGAAACCCACAATCACCGTTGACACTAACTCAGCTGGTCATGGATGAGGCGAAGCTCATAATGAAGGAAAATGAGGGTATCTTCTGGTTTTACTAGGGAAGGAAGTTCATGGGATTTCCCTAGTGTGCGAGAACAACTTTGAGCAACACGTTCAAGCTACATAATCTCATCATCGAGCCAGATGTAGATTCACCAGTGGTGTTGGAAGAGAATTACCCAGGAGATGAGGGTGACACACAAGAGAAGGATGATCAGGAGAAGGTCTCCGTGTATCCCACGTAACTCATTCCCATTGAGCATCAACCCATCCAAACACAACCAGCATTGCCCCAAGTTAGGCCACCGCTACCTTTGGAGCATCCAGTAGTGCCACCGCCTTCTTTAGATCAGGTATTTGGAGGATGACCCATTCATCAGGGGCCGTTTATCATTCATGAAGAGCCTTATTATTCCACTAGGCATGGCACAAGTAGTTCTTATAGGAACAATATCTCCTCTCACTATGATGACTTTGTATAGTCTAGCAGCTGTGGGCCCCTTCCTGGCCCAAGCCTCGAGTTCTCCTGATATAGTGTTTCAGCCCATACTCAGCAGGAGAGTCATTCTAAGCATCACCCTCAGTTTAGCCCCTTCCAGGAGCATGAGTCATCAGGTTTTAAGTCATATTTTTCTTATCCTATGTGGACTCATCAGCAGTATATGAAAGATCAGGCACCGTCTTTGGGAAACTTTATTTTTTGGTGCAGGTGCAGGCTTGGCGCGTAACTAGAAAACCATGTGTGAGACACAATGGAGAGATTTGATAGGCTCAACGGTCAGCTGAACCACCTGAGGAAGAGCATAGTGATCTTGTAGAATGGCATCAGGGAGATCAATGACAGCCTGAGGATATCAGGCATCAGAGAGGGCCACTACCATCAAGATTTGAGTGGACAGGTGCACGAGGCAAGACACCGGAGGTGAAATTGAGTATCTCTCGGTGTTTCCAAGTTTTACCTTGGTTATATTCATTGGGGACAATGCATAAACTAAGTGTGGGGGGAGGAGTTGGAACACCTCTATGATAGCATCTCCTATTCTTATGACTTAGCTTATGATCACTGTTATTACTGTTGGGATGATTGTTTAGATGATTGATATTTTTCTTGTTTTTGTTACCTTTCCTAGTTAGGATTTTTGTGAACTTTTTGGTTCCTTTTTTTTGGAGGGTACGTTTTCGTAGTTATTTTTGGTGATGTGTTTTGAAACTTCGGTGGCCTAATTTTTTCTTATTATTATCTTTTGTAGTTTAAAACCCAACTATGGGGAATTTTATGCCACACAAAAAAATTGAAAAATGAAGAAAAAAAATATATATACCCAGCTAAATTGAAAGCCCGAAAGGACAACGTAGGCAAAAATGGGAAAACTTGGATAGGTCAAAAGGTCTTGGTCAAAATGAGAGGCTAGGCCCGGCTAGGTTGGAAAACCTAGGAAAAATGAAGTGGTTGTATGGAAAAAGATGAGATGGTGAGCTCAACATGTGTGAATGCTTGGATAAAAACCTAAAAGGATCTCTCGACAAAATGAAAGAAATTGAGAGAAAATGAAAACTAAGTTGAGAATCCTTCGGCATTATCCTTTGTTGTAGCTAAGTTGAAAATCTAGAGTTATCCTTAGTTACAACCAAGATGATGGTCTTGTGGATTATCCTTGGTGATTTTTTTGGCAAAAAGTCTTGGATTGCTTTTGGCGGACTATTCAGGGTAGTAATCTAGTTCAACACTTATCTATTGTACTTACCTTTTTCTTCACAATATTTTTAGTGGTTTGGTTACTTTAGCATCATCAAGGAGCGTGAGAGTTGTGATATTCTTACTTGTTTAGGAGAACTAGGGAAGCTCGGGAATAAGTCGATTTTCTTTGCTAACTTCTCTTTGCATGCTACATTTCACTTAGATATTTTCTCATTTTTTTAACTCGAGAACGAGTAAAGGTTTAAGTTTGGGGGATTGATGTTCACCTTTATGCATGTGTTAGCCAATGCATTTGACTCATGTATTATTATCTTTTGTTTGGTTCATTCGTAGTTTTAGTTAGGTTTACGCGACAAGGGTTTTAGAATACCATTATTGGTTTTCTTGTCTAAATCCCAAGTTTTGTAGAATTGATTGAAGCTCATGGAAACTTTATATTCACAGGCACCTAGATCTTCCTTTTGATCTCATTAGTAGGTTGCTCGTGAGTACTTTTTTTCATCTTTTTGTAGAAGTCCATCCTCCAGGGTGGTAGAAGATATTTGAAGGCCATTTAAAAGGATGGTAGAAATATTTGAAGGCCGTTCTCAAGAATGGTATTAGATTTAAGGCCAAAGACTCCAAAGCATTGTAGTAAATGGAGTTGAGCCCAAGAAAGGCTAATTCGAAGTTCAAGAAGGATAAGGCTAAAAAAAGGATTGCTGGTCGAGGTTGTACGAAGTTATGGGAAAGATCTGAGGATAAGAATCCCTTGAGGATGGAACCATTGGATTCTTATTCTTAAGCACAATACAATTGACTACAAAAACTCTCGATTTAAACTAACATTTCATCCGTAGCAGAGGAAACAAGTAAGTCGGTCGAACCATCTATGACCAACAAGGACCACACAAGGCTTACACAAGGACTCTACCTAGCACAAACCATTACACCCAACACAGACTGTGCCAGGGTTCCTCGACATAGCCCTTTTCACCTAACATAAGCCGTGCCATTTCCAGCCGGCCGTGTACTCCATGTCGTCTTTTCACTCCAAAATTCGGCTAAGTATGGGCACATATCGTTCCATTTTTCATGGTTTGTATCATTTTAAGTAACCAATGCCAAGATCGGGTGTGAAGAATGAAAGGTTCCTTACCTAGATATTGAGTAAAATAAGGTTCCAGTAGATGGGATGCACTAAACGACACAAGATGTGAATAAGAAGACCAAAAACAAAGTTCCGGCCAACGGTTTGTGTTGATTTACATGGGCAGCGCCATCACAAGGTGGCTAGTTTGTGCCAGGACCAATGGGCTACGCTAGCACGAGAGGGTTTCGGTCCGCATAGACTGTGCTACATGCCACCTCCCGTGTTGTTTGCGGTGCTAGGGTTTTCGGTCATTTTATCTGCACCTATATCTACTGGGGTTTAAGTTTATGCCACTTTTATCATGTAGAATAGGTTAGAGAGATAAAAACACTATTCCTTATCTCTAGCTTATTTTCCTTCTCTTTATTTTTATTTTGTCCAAAATAGTTTAATCCAATGATCTACTTGGGTTTAATACTTACGAAGTAGATAATTTACTTAGGGATAGTATTTTTATTCATGTTTTGATGTTCATTTTGTGAGATTTCATTAATCGACCTATTTTTGTATGCTTTTGTGTTAATATGTTGGTTGTTCTTAATATTCTTCTGAATTTCATGATTGTCATAGTTAGTTAGAAAACACCCAATTCTACCTTGATATTGTTGCACTATTTCTACCCCTCGGGGAGTGAAAACTAGATGCTCTTGGGGTATCGATGGGTCTGGAACCGGGTGGGTGTGCAAACGTAGGTTGTCGTTGTTAACTTTTCTATCGACCATGCTCTAGTAAGATGACTTGTTGGTCCGAAGTGTTACAGGTAGAGATAGCTAAAGAAGAAAACTAGGAATATATTTGTGATCCTAGAGCCATCAATAAGATAACTACATTCTTTGCTTTTGTAATCCTAGGGGTAGTATGTTCGTAGAATTCAACCCAAGACTTAATTGCACGGGGGAGAATCAGACCTGCACAATGAGCCATTGTCGTTGTTGCATTCTCCTAGTCACGGAAGCGATACTGATGGAAGATTTAATACACGCACCCTTATGTGAAAGATAGGGGAAAGTTTTGACCATCATCCGCAATATGTGATATAAGCACTTGAATAGGCTTATTGTTAGTTTTTATGAAATCAATGATTGAGAAAACATTAATTATGTTACATAAATGTTCTCCCTGGTGCTAGTTTATATGGTTTATTGTTGTTATTTCATGTTAGTAGTTGTTAGTACAAATCCCCCAAAATGACTGTTTTACCAACATTGATTATTCCTAACACGTGGTTGATGGGTCCATTTTAAATTCTTATTTTAGGATTTTTTAAATTCATTTTGGTACACTTTGGTGCTTTGAAGACTCTGTTTTACCTCGAATTCTTATTATTAGAGTTGAGAGCAACTT
>JAULKK010277068.1:0-14831 GCA_032355705.1 Rubia peregrina
AAACCCCTTATGATGTAAACCTACATAAATCTAGAAATCTTCCAACAAAAAGATAACAAAAGAGATGTTAAATGCTTCGGAAAATACATGCATTTGCGTCTCATCAGATACCAAATGATACGATTCAAGGGTGTTAAGCTCGAATGGAATGATATATTTGAGGGTGTTAAACTCGAATTGTATTGAAAAAATGAATTTAAAAAATTGGAATAGAAGATAATATATATTTTCACCATAAGAATAATTACAGTTGGACACACTATTTATAATAGTGCAGTAAAATAAGTACATAAGATACGTGGCCAGCCACATTCCGATTGTGGGAGATTACCCACGTTGTAACTAACAGTAATTATGCATGTTCTAACTAACAGTGAATAATGTGGTAAGTGGATATTAATCATTTTAAGTGGGTTGAGTACGTTGTAGTAGTGGTCGAGTGGAATGAAATACGTATCAGATGACACATATACTTCTGCTATGGTGGAAATTCCCAAAGGCATTGAAGGGAACCAATGCAAGGAGAGGAGTTCCTACTCGCAATGGTTAAAGCTCGGGAAGAAAATGGGCTACATAGTTGACAAACTCGTGAAGAACGAGTTCCTTCGTAAGTTTGTTTGATTGGTCTGAGGGGTGGAGATGATGCATTAGCAGAGTGATAGACCACCACTGGCTAGAACACCTGCTCTACTTGATAAGGAGGATGGCACCACTTCATGTGGGGTACTTGGGGAATATAGATGATGCAACGGGGGAATGGAAAACCATTCTTGCCTAGGTCCCACTATGCTTAATGAACATAGTGATCTCCGAGGAATGTATTCGTCCTTTCGGAGTTCACAATCTCTGTCAAGAAATCTCGACAGAGAAACTTCTCTCCTTGTGGCATTATGGCTTTACTAGTGATTGTTGCTAGAAGCTCAAGTAGTGATATGCGTATGTAATAGATTCACAGATAATCGTTTGTAATTCTTCCTAGGGAAAGTTTCTCTTTCATTTAAGCAAGGAATTTTGTTGTAATCCTTAGTTTTTGTATGAATCTAAGATTCGATATAAAATGTATTTTTGAATATGTTATGAGTTATCTTATTTCCTTTTATGGGGATGTTACTCAAGCGATGCTAATGTCACTGCGTCTTCATTAATAAACTTGCTAGGTTTATCCTTCTTAGGTGTATGCTAGTAATCCAATTGTTATTCCTAGAATGTCTCTTAGTTAAAGAAACTTTTTGAGGCTATGGCATGAACTAGACCTACTAGTTAAATGATTTTAATTGGAGTTCGAAACGGCTTCGAACTCATGCAAACAACAACCCTCTAACTAATAACACTTCGTTGGGTTATTCCTGTAGCCATATTCTGTTGTTCATGTACATATAATGTAACCCAAATTTTTAGCTGCTATTATTTAAGTACCTCGTGAATTTTTTTTGTTTTAACCCTTTGATTGGAGTACAGTTGTTCGTAGGCTTACTAACTTAATCATTTACTGACTCACTTAATCATTTACTGACTCAATCTTGATTCGGTTCGTATAATTTTTTAGCTAAGCGACTTATATAATATTAGTCCCATTGTGGATTTTCTTTTCTCATTGTCTATTAGTATGTATCTACTTTTCATAAAGAGTGAATTGTCATACGAGATCATACCTTTGTTGTGGGTCGTCTTTAGTGAGGAAAATTTATAAATGTACGTACATACCATCGTTGAGAATTTTCCTGGCGTGGTTATGTTAGTTTTTCACATACTCGCTCCTTAAGTGCAGGGTCTGCCTATTTTCTCCATGCATCTACTATGTGGGTAGTAGCTCCGGTGTAGACTCCAGTATTTTCCAGGAATTATTAAAACTTGGAAAGAAATATTTGATTCCCCACATACAGCGTCACTGATGAGGGAAATTTCTTTCAAGTAATGATAGTGCCCAGAATCAACTCACGATGGGTCCTACCCTCTATGAGTACCTGCAAATGTCCCCGAGTTGGTCCCGAGGAGGAAACTCTGACGCCAAGTTATCATGGCCTGAATATGTATGTATTTTGGGGAGCGGGTGGGTCAAATGTCACTTACATTTTTTAGTGTTTTCTATCTTTATTTATTAGTTTTCAATAATGTGATCATGGTGTGATTATTGGGCTAGCCTTTTTTGGATCTTGGTCGAGTAGAGGGATGTCGTATCAAGTGTTACTTTTCTTTATTTCTGCGGTTGCCTAATTAGAGATGCTTTTGTGTTCTAGGTTTTCGTGCATTCAACTAACTACCCTGATTATGCGAAACCCTCACTATGTGTGCTCAATTGTAACTACTAGCTCTGGTAGGTCATATGTACACCAAAAAGGCCAAATAATATAGATATAAATATTATAAAATAATGTTTTTTTATTCATTATTTGATATAAGGAAATATCATATAATTGGGGGAAATCATTCTTCTATCTCTTCAATGAAATGCGACTTTTTATGATGCAAATGTAAACCATATACATTATAAATGCTATCCCCATAGAATAGGTCTCCTGACGGGTGACCCATCCTTAAGTTATGGACAGACCACTGTATTTTTTAACTCATACAGTGCATTCGCTTAATTACATACTAAATTTAAACATTCTAAGATGTATTTTTTGTATTATTTTTTAAAATATATTTTTTCACAGCCATATACACATTATTAATTTTTTTAAACGTATATAATAATGGTGTATACCTTGCCCATAGTCTAGAGGTCGCTAGCCTTTAGGCCCGGCCCAATACTCAACTGTGAAGTCTAATGATCACATCATCGACGAACCGAGAAAGGTGGAGCCTTGTCTCAGACTAGGCTACGAACCGATAAAGGTATAACCACGTCTGATAGGTTAACCATGGCCCGAGATTGTAGGAACCATGATGTAACCCACGATCTCAGACGCAGGCAATACGGAACCACAATTGCAAACATCTATAAATAAAGGGAGATTAGCACTGAAAAAGGTTAGTGAAGCTAGACTGAGAAATTCTAATTCTCTAAGGAAAACACGGACTTGATCGCCTGGGCACTTTCCCCAGAATCACTTACGGGATCTGTTTTGCAGGAAGTGATACTTAACAGTGAATAGCAAAGACTTTACTTGGTTGGACACCACATCATTTAGTACCATCTTTGGGGACAAAAAAACTGTTTCAAGATCCTTTAGGTAAATTATGGTGTTCACCAGAAGTGAGAGAAGCAACAACTACAAGACGCAAGAACAAAAAGTTAGATGCAACAAGAGTATGAATCCCAATCAGAACAAAACATATGTTCCTAGCAAAGAAAAGGAAATAATAGGAAAGATACAGAAGATGGGGAGGAAAGAGCCGAATCTCCTAACACAAACCAAGATAAGGAAAGGAGAGCATTCACAACGTTCCTTGAAGTGGACAGAGAAAGCCTATACAATCAATTTCTGACTACGCTTAAGCCAAAATCCTCAAGGTTAAATAAAATACCAAATCGAGGGCACACGAGTCTCATGTACGGAGATGAGTTGAAGGAGATGGTGGCAGATGACGAAGAGGATAAATCACCATTGGCACCTCATCTTCGAAATTTTAAAATGCCAAAAGATTTCAAACTTCCTTTACACGTTAAAATTTATAATGGAACCACAGATCCATAGGAATTCCTGCATTCATATCGCAACAGTATGAGATTTCGCAATGCAGAGATAAAATTGGTATGCAGAGCTTTCCCGATTTTCTTATCAGGAACAACAATCACATGGTAAGAGGACTTGCCAAATGGAAGCATTAAGTCTTGGGCACAGCTGTCAGATTTGTTTTTAGGTTCTTTCTACCAGAAACAGAAGTTCACCAAAATAATCACAGACCTAAACAACATAGCTCAACGAAGTGATAAGAGCCTCGCAGAATACCACAATCGATTTGTCACAGAAAGTTTGCAGGTTAGAGAATTTTCATTCCAATCCTCTTTGGGAGCATTTATAGGGGCAATGTGGTCAGGAGATTTCTACAAGGAACCTCAAAAAAATATGCTTGAAAACCCAAATGAGTAGCAAAAAATGATTGAGCAACATGTGAGAACAGAGGAACCAAATAACCGCAAGATAAAGCAGGAGCGAGGCGAGAAAAGAAAGATGCAAGATACACATAAGGGGTTTGTGAAGAAAGGGAAAGGAAATATCCCTTTCAAAGGAAGAGAATCGAGGATGCAGGAGGCATCATTCCAGGAGACACCCCAGACAAAATCAAGAAAAGAAATATGGAAAGCAAATATGGAATTATTCTGCAAACCAGCACCAATGATAGTACCCCCTGATAAAATATCCAGGGAATACTACTGTGCATTCCACAAATACAATAACCATGACATCGAGTATTGTAGAGATTCGAGGAAGTAGATAGAGGAAAACCTGAGGAATGGATATTTGAGCCAATACAAAATAGAAAAGGGGGGAAGCTGTTACAACGAAGCCAACAAGGTAGGGTGCTTCGTGGCAAAGAACCAAGGCATATCGAATAAACAAACCAAAAGTCAGAAGATGAAAGCAGCAATGGATTATGATAAAGATGCATCACTGAGGCTCCGGAAAGAGTGATTATGTCTATACATGGGTTAACTAAATCACTATCCAACAATTCTCAGAAAGCCAGGGCTAGATATTCGCCACCACAAGAACCTACCAATAAAAGGCTTCGTCCAGACGAAGCAATCACATTTAGCGAAGAGTATACAGTGCCTAACGCATTGCCACATAATGGCCCAATGTCATCATCGCTAAAATTGGAAATGCAATAGTTCATTGAATGTTTGTAGATGATAGAAGTGCAGTCGAAATCATATTTGTTGAGTGCTTCGATAAGCTAGGATTCAAGCGGACGGATCTAAAAAAGTCCACATCCTCACTTGTGGGATTTACGAGATGAGCAGAGACACCATTAGGCAACACACATTTTCATGTTACCATTGGTGACAACGATAGAAATTACACTATCATGTGCAATTTTGTGGTCATTGATTAGCCCATTTCATTCAATGCCATCATTGGAAGACCCTTGATGACCACATCAAAGGCAATATGGTCCCCATACCACTTAGTAATGAAGTTCCCGACTCTAGCCGAAATTGCAACAATAAGAGGAAACCAACAAACAACGAGGCAGTGTATGGTCATCGCGATGAAAGCTGGAAAAAGTTCAGAGTAAACTAATATGGTTAGCGTTGTCTCAGATAGCAGCTCATTCAGGCAATGCGAATCAGCAGATCTGGGGAAAGAAATTGAAGTTGTCACTCTGGATGACGAAAACACTTCTATGTGCGTCAAAATTGGGAAGCATCTTCCATATCTGGAAAAACAAAAGGTAATAAGAATCCTGCAAAGTCATAGGGACACATGCCGATGGAGTGTGCAGAGCATGGAAGGAGTTAACACATATATCGCTACCCATTCCCTGAACATTAACAATTCGGTTAAACCAGTCAAGCAGAAGCAACAAACCTTTGATAGTGATAGGCAGAAAGCAATCGAAGAAGAAGTTACAGCTTTGCTTCAAGATGGTATACTAAAATAGGTAGCATATTTGAAGTGGTAAGCGAACCAGTGATGGTTAAAAAGGTGGACGCATAATGGAAAATGTGTATAGACTTCACTGATCTAAACAAGGCATACCTAAAAGATTGTTTATCCTTTTCCTAAGATTGATAAGCTATTTGAAGCGATAGCAGGGTATGAAGTCCTAGCCTTCCTGGATGCATATAACGGATACCACTAAATATTGATAAATCCTGAAGACGCGGAAAATACGGTGTCCATAACAATGTCCGGGATATTTTGTTATGTGGACAATTCATTTTGCAATCAAATAGGGAGAAATGCAGAGGCATATGTTGATGATATGGTTGGTAAGAGTAAGAAGATATGCAGCTTCGCAGAGGACTTGAAGGAGGCATTATACACACTGAGTGAGATCGACATGAAACTCAATCCTAAGAAATGCATAAATTGAGTAGGCAGAGGGAAGTTCTTAGGATATAGGGTATCTTCCAGGGGAATCGAGGCCAATCTTGAGAAAATATAAGCTATAATTGATCTTACTCGACCACGAACAGTCAAGGAAGTACAAATATTAATGGGATCGTTGGCAGCATTCAGTAGATTAGTTTCAAAGGCAGTTGAGAAACACTTTCCACTCTACAAAGTCCCGAAGAAAGTAAAGAATTTTAGCTGGAACGAAGAAAGTCAAAAAGCATACGATTCTTTGAAAGAACATCTCTAAGAGTTGCCTACGTTGAATTCACCAATCCCAGAAGGAACAATATATCTGTACTTGGCAGTTTCAAAGAACACAGTCAGCTCAGTTCTAGTACGGCAAGACGACTAAAAACAGATACCAGTATACTACATTAGCATAATGCTACAAAGTGCAGAGAAAGCGTACATGTCGATTGAGAGGTTAATTCTAACCTTAATATACTCAACAAGAAGGTAGTGAACCTTTTTCCACAATCATGGGATAGGTTTCTACACTGATTGCCCATTCAAAGACATCCTAAGCAAGACTGAAACATCTAGTAGAATGGCCAAGTGGGCTCTCAAGTTAGGGCAATATGAAATTCAATTCCAACCACAAACTGCAATCAAGGCATAGGCCTTAGCAGACTACATCGTAGAGATGACGAACGAAGATGCACAAGACGTGAAATACCAGCAGAACCTTAGAATCATCAAAGATAAATCAAAGTGGGTGGATGTGCATGGAAACTGTTCATAGATGAAGCATATAGCAAGGAAGATTGTGGTGCAGGACTACTATTAGCTAATCCATAAGGATAATAGCACACATATTCACTTCATTTCGACTTTCCACTAACCAACAATGAAGTGGAGTATGAGGCATTAATATGTGGCGTAGACCTTACAATAAAGATGAAGGTCAAAAGTGTTCAAAGCTTTAACGACTCACAGATAGTAGTACAACAGGTCAGAGGAGACTACGAAGTGCGGAAAGAACAACTGAGAAAGTATTTAAGGAGAGTCCGCCAACTTATCACTCGGCTCAAATACTTTGATATCCAGCATGTGCCAAGAAGCGAAAATACAAAGGCAGATACCTTGAGTAAGCTAGCAACAACTAGGTTTGATTCGTTGGTCGGACACAAAGATGTAAAAATATAAGTCATTCCAGTTAGAAGTACAGAGATAAAAACTGTTTCAACGGTTCAAAAGGAAAAAGTGAACTGGATGATGCCGCTGACAGACTACATTGCAAGGAGAAGTTGCCAATAGACAAGGTACAATCTAGAAATTTGGAGTCTTGTCACAATTACGTTTATGAAGGAGGAGTCATGTACAAAAAGGTTTCTTATCTCCATGGATAAAGTGCGTAGGTCTATTACAAGCAGAAGAAATCGTTAAAGAAGTACACAAAGGGCTATGTGGAACACATCAGGGGTCTCGAACAATTGCAAATAAGATAATCTGAGAAGGATACTATTGGCCAACTATGTTCAACGATGAATATAACTTTGTGCTTAAGTGCAGAAGTTGCCAGATTAATGCCTAAATATCGCATAAACCGCAGGTTGGATTAACAGGAGTTTAATGGCAATGTCGTTCGATAAATGCGGAATAGACTTGGTTGGACCTTTCCCCAAGGGTGCTGGCAGTGTGAAATTCTAGATTTTGTCAATTGACTACTTCACCAAATGGGTGGGTGAAGCCGCTAGGAAGAGTGACAGCGGAGGTAACATGAAAGTTTGTCTGGCAGAACATAGTTTGTTGCTTCAGGGTGCCACAAATTATCGTCGCTGATAATGGTGGTGCTCGAAGTTAGGGATTACATAAAAGTTCACCTCTATAGCTCATCCCCAAGCTAATGGACAAGTAGAAGTCACTAATAGGACTATAGTTCAGGGGATACAAAAAAAAGATTGGAAGCGAAGTGAACTATTTGGGTGGAAAAAAATACCCAATACCTTTTGATCATATAGATAAACTGCTCATCAACTAGCAGGAGAAAAGCCATATAGTTTAATCTATGGTCACGAGGAAGTGATACCGGTGGAAATCAGGAATTCAAGCCTTCGAGTACAGGTGTACAAAGAGGATGATAATCCTGAAATGATAAGACTGGACCTAGATGAAATTGAAGAAAAAAGGCAGCGAACATCGATCACAAAGGAAAAATATAAGGAGAAGATAGCTAGAGCATACAATCAGAATGTCAAGAAGACTAAATTCCAAATCGGTGATTTTGTACTGCGAAAGAATGAAATGAGCCTAGCGGAAGAAAAAGGAAAGCTAAGCCCAAGATGGGAAGGCCAGTACAGAATAACAAAAATACACTGTTCCAAATGCTATAAGCTGGAGAGGTTGGATGGTAGTAGCATCCCCAACACTTGGCATGTGATCAACCTTAGGAAATTTTTATTTAACATCCAAGAAGGAGGATATGAAAAAAAAATGTGTTGAGGCCATGAAATGATTATTGGCGTTTGTTCGCATTCTTGTTTTCTTTTAAAAGAGATATTATCGCATTCGTACATATCAAATATAAAAGTGCATCTTTGGGGGCAATATACTTTTCAGGATCTTTACTTACATTCTCTGAATAATAGCAAACTACGACACATCGCAAACAATTGAGTTTCGCCAAGCGAACAAACAACTTACAACTTTTGGACGTCGCAATGTCATAATATTACTTTTGCAAGCTATAGATCTTGCACAAAGACAGATATTCGTACAAACACAACAAAGCAAGCAACCAATAGATCTTGCAGTTTGCACAACACAAATTCCAAAAGTTACCAAGCTATAGATCTTGGAACTTCGCAAGTTCAACTAAGCAAGCTATAGCTCTTGCACAAAGGCATGTATTCCTACAAAACAACAAAGCAAGCAATAGATCTTACAGTTCGCAAAGTACAAATTCCTGAGTTACCAAGCTTTAGATCTTGGAACCTTGCAAACTCAACTAAGCAAGCTATAGATCTTGAAAAAAGGTAAATGTTACCACAAACAGGGCACAAGCAATCAATACATCTTGAAAGTTTGCATAATAAAGAACCCTAATTTTGCAAGCTATAGATCTTGCAAAATAGGTTAACATGTCAGCAATACCGGCAATATAAACTATATAGCTTCAAAAACTAAAGCTTCAAAAACTAAAGCACGAAAGTAACAAAGGAATAAATAAAACCAACAAAGGGAAATGTAAAAAGTACAATACGTTGTGTTCAGATATGGAAAAACCCGAATTACAAAATACAAGTGGTATAAAGCACTGATCCGAACATTTTCAAAAACAAAGTATCGACGACTAGATGTGTGGGACGATCCAAAGGATGAAGAACCACCATGGCAACGAGGTGGCCCAGCTTCGCGATGAGACTGCTCATCCTCACGACGGCATCGCTCAGCCTCGCATTCATCTTCTAACATATTTTCATGGCGACATTTCATGTATAAGTAGGCAGGATGTCGTGTAAAACCCCTATGTTCCATATGATCAAGATGTTTGGCATGGCACGCCCTAAAATCAGTTATAGGGCCAAATTTCTCACGATCAAGATGCACACTCATAACGTCAACAATATCTTGATAATCCTTATTCGTAGCCATCAAAATTTTCATTTCATCGTCCAGTTGGAGAATGTGAGACCTAACAACTTCTAACAAGTTAATCATCTGCCCTCTGATACTCATCGTTAGGTCCCCACGACCTGAAAACCGATGAGATGGGTCCTCATATTCAACACAAGCATGTTTAAGCTGATGCACACAAGAATAGAGATGAGTACACTCAGCACAAAGCTCTTCATTCTCACTCCAAAGCTGAGTGTTTATAGAAAACTGTTCGTCAAATTTACTTTGCCACCCGACCGCGGAAGAAGAGAAATGATAACACTCATACTAATTTTTCTTCAATAGCTCCAGTAGATCGTTAATGTGAGAACACTATTTATCAATAATCAGAGTTTTTTGATGAGCTTCGCTAGCCTTGTTGGAAGAAAAGTTCTTAGCATCTTCATGCTAACGAAGCATTCCGACCATACTCAGTTGTTGGCGCTGAATAAGGTTGTTTTGTTCAGCACAAAACTCTTTCAATTCGAGGACAGAATCTTGAGTATCATTTAAAGTCTTCATCTATTCAACTTCAAGATCATGGATACCAAGTAAAATATACTTTAGGCAAATACCCAAACATGCTTCCAATTCATAAACACGAGGAGAAAGATGGAGCGAACGCATACACACACTAACAGATTCAAAATCAACCAAGCTACAAACTATATTCTTATCCAAAGATTCAATATTATAGCCTTCAGGAATAAAATGGCTAAATGGGTAGGTTGCAGAAGAAGATGGAGATGGTGAAGAAGAAGGAAGTTTCCATCCAAGGAACAAGGGAATAGATTGTATATTAGAAAACCAATTAGCATAAATAATCTCAAAATATTCCTCGGATAAGGATTGAAATGCTTCGCCCAGCTCAATAGAACAAAATAGAGATGACATATACCCAGGGCGATCATAAAAATGAACATTAGACCCAAAATAGTCGAAGTGTTTCAAAATTTATTGATCAACCAAAATATCAAAACCCTGCATATGAATAAATAAAATGAGAACTCCACAAAATTTTAAGCGTGATTCAAAACTAATACCCATAATAGTACAAATAGTACAGACGTACGTGAAGATATTCTTGTCAATTAAAAATTAAAATCATTCATAATAAGATCCACTAACATTAGAAGAAGGTACAAGCGAAGTCTGAAGAATGATAGCGGCATCCTCCTTGCTCGCATCCTAGGGCGATACCTCAGTGCTTGCATTGCCTTCAACATTTGTATTGGCCTCAGCATTTGCGTTCACATCATAATCAACATCAGGCTCAGAAGGTCGAGAACCGAAGGGAAGATCCTTAAAAGAATCAACCTCGCACTTCTTAAGTTCAGTCACAGAGGCAAGCAAGGCAGACCAGCGAGGTGAGATAGTAAGACATAAGGGTGACCGCCATAAGAAATGCTATGGATAAACCCTTGGTTAAGAAAATCATCATGTTGCTCCAACACCTTCTCGAACTTAGCTAATTTAGGTAAGTTCTGTGCTTTCACAGTAAGCTTCAACCTTGGCAACTCTACCAAAGTCTCAACGTACCCAACTCTGCGAGTAGTAGTGGAGATCTCTTCAAATAGAGAATAAAAGGACTTCTTCTTCACCAAACGATCAACAAGGACCTGAGGATACCCATGCGAAGCGAGAGCATTATTTCGCATCTCTTCCAACTCGAACTGCAACCGAGTGGCTTCCCTCTCCACAGCTAAAGCACACCTCTCAGCTGCCTGTGCACGCTTTTCGAAATCCCCAATAGAGGCACTCAAAGTGGTGCACTTTTCTTCAGTTGCTTGCCATTTTTTCAAAACTGAATCTTCCCTTTTGGCAAACTCATCAACTCGTTGGCTGACGAGCTATAGAGTCTCACCAACTAAAATTTCAAAGGTATGAATATAAGCATGGCGATTACATGTCATGATAAGGAAATGCAAAATTAAAACACACATAATTCTTTGAAAACAAAACATACCACATACATTGTCTCATGAAGAGACAGTTTAGTATTGGTAGAAGGAATAATTCCTTCCACCATCAAATCACGGCTTCATGGTGAGGGCTTAGAGCGAGAATGACTGGTGCACCCCTTTTTCTAAGGAGGCTCCGAAGTGTTGGAGTTCCCATCTATTTTCTCCTTGTTCTTTCTTCGACGAGAAGAGACATGAGTATTGCGGGTAGCGATCTCCCTACCTTCCTTAACGGTAGCCTCAAAAGTTTTTAGCTAGGAGACAACTTCGGTCCCTTTTTCTGAAGAGACAACAGTTGAAATTTTTTCATTGTTTTCAACAACCATGTCTTCAAGATGGTTGTCTTCATCATCGGAGATTTTTTTTTATCACCGGGTCGCTTGGTTAAATCCATATCTGCAATTTCACAAAGAAAGTCAAATGGGCTCAAAGAAAAAACAAAACAATAAGAACAATAGGAGATAAGTAAATTGGACAAGAAAAAACTACAAAATAGTGACAAGAAAACACCTTCGCTCACAGTATCAGCATTGCAAAGAAACATCGAATGTTCGCAGAGTTTCAAAACAACCTCAGACTCAGCGGTAAGGCAATCCCCAACCTTAGGAAGTTTTAATTTAGGAACGTTGGAATTTCAAACTGGAAAAGGTTGTTGATTCTCATTGTCATATATTAGAAAGGAAATTTGTTTATGCCACACCCCACAGTTATTAGGGAATCCACTAACGAACTCAACTGTGGGAATGACTGGGTAAATGGTAAATTCTTCAGACGAGTTCTTCACCTTGCAAAGCTGATAAAAGCTAGAAAATGGTTAATGGAAAAAGGAACTTTAGCGTCTTCGCACACGTGGTAGAAGACAACAAAAATTGAAACAACTTTAGGATGAAACTGAGATAATGCGACCCGATAATGTGAGAGTAAGTCTAGTATATGTTCGAGTAAAGGAAAAACTAGCCCAAACTTAAGATAGTCTAAATAACATGAGATAAAGCCAGAGGGAGGGGTGTGAACACTTTCGAAAGCCTCAAGGGCCCTACGTTCATACGAAGATTAAAAAATGGTAATTATCCTTAAGATTTTCTAGGTAGTAATCAGAGATAATACTGCTAACTGTAGAAGAACCGACAGGATGGTCAGAATCCTCCTCGAAATCGACACTGTCAACGGGGACTTCTTTTACGGCGGATCAATAATGTTAGATGTAGACATTGAACCAAGGAGAACTCCTAAGATCTAGATAAAAACTAATCAATTAAAAGTTACAGAGAGCAAAGAGGGTATATTATGGCAAAAGTCGAAGAAAAAACACAGAGTATACCAAATAGAAAAACGGAGAAGAAGAAACCTAATCGGAAAATCCCAAGATTAGGGTTTGAAAAGAAAGCTACTACAGTAGAGACGAGGCACAAATACACAAGTAAGTATCGCTCTACAGAGAATGAATATCGGAAATAGAAAAACTTACGGTTTGATGAACACCAGTGAAGAACTGGACCGATAAAATAGAGAGAAGAAAAAGATGAAGAATGCAAATGTGTTAGGCAATTAAGTTACGAAATTAAAAAGGCAAGAGAAGTCAAATTGGACAAGGAAGTTAATGATTACTGTTGGCCAAAAAGCAACTAACCTTTTTAGGAATACGAGAAGCCAACGGGATATAAGTACACGCAATGCACTGAATAGTGACAAAATCAAAACATCAAAATCGAAGCATTTATAAAGGGGAAGACAAAATGGAATAAGAAAGAATTTTGGAACAATACAGCGAATAAGGAAGAGGAAATCTCGCAAAATCTCAAATGACTAAGTTTGTTACAAGAACAACGGATAAGGATAAAATTTGGATTTCAAATTCAAAATTCAAGAGCGAAAACGCAAACAACATAGTATTACTAGCCAAGAAGCAAATAATACTTCGCGAGGACAATGTTAGCTGTATTAAAAGCGAACGTGTTGTTATAGCTTCAAAGTTCGCAAAACAACAGTTCGAATATATACTGCAAAAATAGAAATTCATCACGGCGTATCTACTAAACTTCATGACTGAGGGGCTTATGGTGTATACCTAGCCCATAATCTAAAGGTCGCTAACCTTTAGGCCCAGCCCAATACTCAACCGTGAAGTCCAATGATCACATTATCAACGAACCGAGGAAGGTGGAGCCTTGTCTAAGACTAGGCCACGAACTGATAAAGGTGGAACCACGTTTGGTGGGTTAACCATAAACCGAGATTGTAGGAACCATGATGCAGACGCAGGAAATACAGAACCACGATTGCAGACATCTATAAATAAAGGGAGATTAGCATTGAAAAACACAAGTGAAGCTAGAGTGAGAAATTCTAATTCTCTATGGATTGACGGACTTGATCGTTGGAGCAATTTCCCTGGAATCACTTCCGGGATCTATTTTGTAGGAAGCGATACTTAACGGTAAACGGTAAAGACTTTACCTAATTGGATACCACATCAATACAATATTTAATTTTTTCTTCTTCAAAATTTTGATTTTTAAGATAAAAAGTCAGGGTCCTATCAATAAACTTATGGACAGACCACCTATTCTAAAACTTTCTCATCCCGTATACTTTATTGCAACAGTTTCTCGCTTATAATTTTATGGAATGAATATGAATCACATGTTGTGATATAAGTACTGGTGTAAAACGTAAAAATATATATTAAAAAAGAATGTTTCATGTGAATACAAAATAGGGTAAAATACAAATATAACCCTATTATTTTCTAAAAGTGCTAATTTTAACCCTGTATAATTAAAAAGTATGATTTTAACCCTAACTTTTGCATCAAATGTGCCGATATAACTTTTTGGCACTATTTCGACATTGACTTGGTATTTTCCTGCATTGACTTAACCTAAGAAAACTAAAATACCTCTAGTCCTAAAACAAAAATGTAATGACCTTAATACCCCTAAGGTTCTAAATCTCCATCTTCAAAACTAACCCAGCATCACCGCCGCCAGATCTCCACCACCACCACCACCAGAACTTCGCCACCTCTGCCACCGCTACTCAACCGTCGAATCTCCACCACCACCGAAACTCTACCACCTCTGCCACCGCTACTCTGCCGCCACTGCCGCCTGCCACTATCTGGTAATTTGCCGAAATTACCCCCACCTCCGCCGCTGCTGAAATCTGGGAATTCACCGGAATCACCCCGCCTATCTCCACCACCCCCGTTGCCAGCTCTAGGGGTGGGCGTCGGTTCGATTTAATCGATTTGAAACCGAAT